>JAQIXA010000605.1:0-38817 GCA_034699045.1 Nanhermannia cf. coronata Gr-Ori-00579
GATCCACTCATATACTCCAAGCAAAATATCGTCTAGAAGAAAATTGAAAATTAGAAAAAGAATTTCATGGTCATGATAATGATCAGGGTAATGAATTGGACAAAATGACAATGGTTGTTTACCTGGAACTTTGGAGTCTGGGGTGACTGTTGAGGCTTTGCCTTTAACTGGTTTGCTTATATCACTCATGATGTCGGTCTTAATTGACGATGTTGTTGATGGTGGTGAAAAAACTTTTAATTTTGGACAAGAGCTATTTCTTATTTATGACTTACTCAAATTGGAAAAATACAAAAAATTACTCGAAAATTCCAAATCGTGCCGAAATGCAAAATTTAGTCAAAAATTTTTCTATGGCAATTTAAGTTGTAAATTGAAAAAATGAATTTCAATTTCAATTTCTGAAATTGCGAATGAAATAAGAAATAGGAAAATGGCCATGGACCGTGGACAACTGGACCATTGCACTAAATAGCTAATTGATTTATCCTTTTTGATTTTTGATATGATATGGGCAATGATATGATTATATTATTTATAGTATGATTTTTATGGTCATTGGCAATTGGCATATCGTATTAAAATAGTAATAATGAAATCGAAAATATGACAATGCCATTTGACCACCAATTATGGGAGAAGTTCTCCCGGAGAACTGGACAATTAGCTAATTGACTATGATATGGTCAAAACCAAAACTAAGGCTAAGGTATTCGTATCGTAATCGTAATCGTACTCGTACTAGTAATTGAATTGAATTATTTATGAATAAATATTCCAAAGTTTTATTCTAACTAAATAGTCTTGATTTAGATCCTAAAAGAACCTACACATGACCATGACCTCTTTGACATGATCAGAATATATTATTACTCTCTCTGTCTTCTGTCACTGTCACTGACCATGGGCATCCTATTGGGATCTGACCATGGTCATAGGACCTATCTCTATCCTAGGATATAAGAGTATAAGAGTCTCTATCATCATCATCCAGTCCAGGTCCATTTACCAGTTTCATCCTTATCCTTGCAATATACCCCAAAAACTACGATTTTTATGCCATTTGAGGCCGGGTTTTTTAATATTTGACAGATCTTTTCTTATTTTATTTTTCTATCTATAAGGTTGATTTGATAGTTGATAGTTTGATTTTAGTTTAGGTTTTGGTTTAGGTTTTTTATTTTTTAATGTTTATTTTGTTTTTAATTGTCCATTATATTAACCCAATTGTTCATTATTCTCGACTTTGTGTTCAACACTAAACTTAGACTTATACATGACATTATTAAATAGTACAAATTCCAAATATCCTCTCCAATCCTGCCATTCACTTACAACTTGTAAATTGTAAACAAAAGAATTAAGAAGCTTCAAATTCCACTATTTTTAACATAATTGTCTTTTGTTGACATCATTATTGAACAATAAGTTATTGTATAATAAGTAGGAGTATTGAATTTAGCATAGTAGGACTCCTACACCAGTAATTGAATTTTGGCCATTTTATAACAGTGGCTGGTATTCAAGACAGCTGTCATTTTATAGGTAAGCTAACTTAAGCTAAAGATAAACTACACTAGCTACCGGCTACCAGAAGGTCATGTCAAGGGTCAAGTTATTTTTTTGTTAATCTTTTTAGATAATTGGACAACTACGAGCCAAATGCCTAAGCTTATTGAAATCATCTTCTACATTTTTTAAAGTCAATTCTGAGCCTGAGCCCTGAGCTGAGTCAATGGAAGAAAGGGATTTTATTAATGATTGATGATATTTATTTATTGCAATGACGATCAAAATAGTATTCATTCCATTTATACTGCTACTGCCGACTATTTATTTCTATTCTCAAGGTAAATAAGTATTTTAACATGTAAAAATAGATATATTCATTTACTCAGCTCTTAAAAACCAGATTTTTGCCTCAATTTTGAATATTTATAAGTGCTTAAACTTATGTATGTATTCTTACTTTTTATATTTTTCATAGTCGCTGCTGAATCAAACTGGCCTATTCATGTGGGTTGCTTTAATCGTGTTGACATTAATTTTAGTAATATAACTTCTGGTACTACTGGAAGTATAACACCACCTTCAACATACAATGTAATTAGAGGGATTGACAATCTCGTTGATTTGTGGTTTAAACCGAATTCATCCAGAGCTAATGCTGATCCAAGGAAATGTGCTGAAACTTGCAAATCTGAGTCATTTAGGTTACTGATTTTATTTTAAAATGATTGATAAGGGCATATCATATAGTTGTAAAATCGTTTTTTTTTTCATTTTTAGATATAGCGGAGTTTATAAAGTATCATCTGATTCTTCGAATTTACAATGTCATTGTGGTAGTAGCTACGGGAGAAATGGACCAGGCGTTTGTTCAAATTGTACAAAATCCAAGAATCTCTATTGTGGATCTGAGACCGCTTTTTCAATTTATGATACAGACTTTAAAGGTATTATAATATTTATCAATTTTAATGAAAGTATTTAAAAATACTTTTTATCTGATCTGCTCCTTACATATACATTATACATATACATAAAATATTTAGTTGCAATTATTTTATGTCTAGTTCCATCACCACCTCAACATATCACTTTGCTCCAGCGTACTGAAAATGTATTGCGAATATCCTGGATTAAACCAAAAGCTCCCAATGGGCATTTAAGAGGTTATTCCATATCAGCTATTCCCATGTCCACTTATTCAACAACACCACTTCAGTCTATCAATTGGGATATTGCCGAAACTCCTTTACATCATTATTTGGTTGGTTTAACACCAGGAACAAAATATAATGTATGTAAATTTACTAATTATAGCATAGCTTTTTTAAGTTTTACAAAAGATTGTTATTATAAATGATCAACATTTATTACTAACTATTTTTTAATAGATATCGATTTGGGCAGTAAATTCTCAAGGGAAAAGTTTTCCAGCATTTTCAATAATTTCAACAAAAATTGGAAAGCCGGATGAACCACCAAAGCCTAAAATATTAAGTGAAGATAAAAATAAGAGGACAATGTCATTAAGCTTAAGTCCAGGAAGAAATACAAAAGGTTTTACATAAATTGACAATTATATTTCTGAATATATCTTTAATCTTTAGTAATTTAGTAAGTAATTTCAATTTACTCTTTTTTATCATAGGACCAATTACTGCTTACAGATTGATTTTAATTGACGAAAATATTACGCCATATTTTAACAAAGACCACATATACACTTGGAATGAAACAAACTCTATAGGTTCGTTTTATATGAAGGCATTATGATAATATTAATATTAATTGAAAATTTATTTATGAAATTAACTTTTTTTTATAGGCTATCCTTACTATTTAGCAGCTGAGTTTTCACCTGATTATTTTCCAAGTAAATTTACAGTAGGCGATGGCTACACTTATGGTGGTTATTTTAATGGAAAAATACCGACAGGTAAAGACGTTGTAATTTTAAAAAGTTTCCATTCTTTTAAATTTATTTCCCCCACTAGTCACTATGTATTTTAAAACTTGAAAATATTTCATATTCTTATTCTTTCTATAACTCTTGAGAATCATTTTTTATTACAATTTTGACTATGTTTATTTCATAGGACATTGGCATCCAAAATTAGGAATGATTAGCTCAATGGATGGGTTTGTTGAAAGCACTTATTCGGCAACTGGCCACGATCAGCATAGCTATGAGGAGGAGACTAGTGAATCTCGTAATCATAATTACCGTAAGCTACAAAACTATCCTTATTCGACAAAATACTAAAATATTCTGAAGTACCTATAATCATTAATTTTGTATATTTTTAGATGAAAGATATGAAATTATTAATAGTGATAGTTCGGTTGTCAAATTTTTATGGATAGCAATATCAGTTAGTGCGGGGATCCTTTTGTTATGCTTTGCAGTATTTGTTATTTTAAAAATGAATCTACTACTCAGCTTAAGAAGAAGATTTCGTCAAGATTCAAATGCTGAAAGGAATAAACCTAGCGAAAATCACCAATTGTCAGTCAGAGCACAATCAACACCATCATTTACTCTTGAAGAAGCTTCTGGAGCTTATTCACATTCTTGTTTCATTCACGATCAGAACGAAGATATGAAAACATTAATTCTGACAAAGCTTAACACTGTATGGAATATTCCAAGAAATTTTATGAATATACCGAATGCTGATGATGATGACCCTCAAGCTTTTGATTCAGATTCAGAACTTGTTAAAATTATTTCGAGGGGTCGATATGGTCCGGTGTATTTGTCAAAATTGAAAAGCAAAAATTCTCTAGTTTCATTACACGGTTTGCCATTATCAGCATTTTATTCTGGGCGTGATTGTTCACTTCAACCAGACAGTTTAGAAAAACTTTATACAGACCTTGACAATCTTATAAAATTGGGATCTCATGAGAATGTTGTTCAACTATTAGGATTTGCAGAAGATAAAGAAATGCTTTTCGCAATCGAATATGGTGGAGTCTCTTTAAAATCTTGGCTACTTGAATATCGTGAATCATTAACAGTGAGAGGCTCAACAAATCGTCATTTTAACTCTGTGACCCCTTATTCATTATTGCTTTGTGCTATGAATATAGCTGAAGGAATGTATTATTTACAAACATTCAAAGTAAGTTTGACTAATTAACATTTATTAAATCTGCAATGGCATTTCATCGTTTTATCATATTTACTGTTATTTTTTTTTAGATTACACACGGTCAATTAGCTGCTTGCAACATAGTCCTTGATAATATTGAGAAGCCTAAAATAACTGGATTTGGAATTTTATCTCAGAATCCGATAAAAGAGCAAAGAGATTATAGTAGGTGGAATGCACAAGAATTATTTCAGAATCGGTGTGTGAGACCATGTGATTCTTGGAGTTTTGGAATTCTCTTTTGGGAAATTGCAAGTTTGGGTGGTACACCTTATAATGCTATAAGAAGTGAGGATCTAAGTATGCGAATAACAAGAGGGTCAAGACCTAATCAAATTGAGGCTATAATGGGAGAAGGATTATATCAAATCATGCTTAATTGTTGGCAAATCGATAGAGGTGAAAGACCAGATTTTGACCGGATATCTTGTTCAATCCATGAGCTTCTTCCTCATTCTGCTGTATGTATTATATATGCATTGGTACTTATTTTTAATGAATTCTTTTTTAATTGATTTTTTTTTAAATTAGGAAAATCTGTTCATAATTGCATCATTCATGTACCCAACATATTTTCACAATTATGAGTATATGAATATTTAAACATTCGAGAATATCGAAATTTATATAAGACTTTCAAGACATCTGCTATGTGCCTTTAAGGATTAGACTTTAGAAGACTAGGTTAAAAAAGGTAGTTTCAATTCTCTGACTATCTCAACTTGATGTAGGTAATAACATTATTACATCGATAAAATTGTACAAAAGCTTTATATTTTCCTTCCAAAAATATGTACAAAATTATCCGTCCATGATAAAGAGTATACCTATTGTATAATATTAGCTCTCTTTTTAACATCTCTTGAAAAAGTACCCTTCTGTTATTTTTATTATTGTTTACAATTCCGTGTCTCGTATTGCTTAATCACAAGACAAGGTTTGAGATAATTTGTAATATTTTACACTAATTTATTTTATTTTCATCATAATATAATGCAGGGAAATCAGGAAATTATTTTATCATTAAATTAGCATTAAATCTCTAGGTACAATCAATTTTAGTTTTTTAAACCAAAGATAAATTTTATCAGTTAATTTGTTGTGACTTTAATATCCGATAAATAAATTTTTTTTTATAAAATGGACTACTTATTTTATAAAAATAAAATGTTATTAATCTTATTTTTCTGATCGACAATTGGCACACTTGGAGTGTCAATTTGATTGAGCACTATCTACTACTTAAAAAATAATAGAATTTCTTTATTATATTGTACTGGATACTATTTTGAAAAAATGTGAAATCGATTTTAATGATTATAGAGCATTGTATGGTAAAAATCCATGAAATTAATTAAACACCCAGCCTAGCAGAGTAAAGAAAAAGTCACCTCGATCTCAAGAGTTGTTAGACCTTGATATCAGTCATTTTCGCTGGAAATACTCGTCAGCATGAATAGCTTCATTATATTTGTTGTTGTTCCATATTTTGGAGAGTTTTTGTCCATTGTCCCGTCCTTTTTTTATATCTCCAGTTCAGTAGGTACTAGGTACGCAAAAAATTGCAAAATTGAAGCAAAAGAAAGTCAAAGCATATTATACCATGGTCCATGGTCTATTTTATATTCAGAGAGGTATGCTCTATTCTACTCGTATCTAGATAATGTAGGTCTTAAAAGCTAGTGTAAATTGGCCTTAATTTTACACAGTAAATGAAAGTAAATAGTACATGTATATATGTAATAGACCAACATTTGATTTTTCAGAGCTGAATTAAATAAAGGAATAAAGAATATAGGGAGTAATAGGCTCCTAAATTATATAAAGAAAAGAATGGAGTCAATCTGCTGCTGCTTCAAAAATAAAGAACTTTGTTGTAACATATCATAAGTATAATAAGAATAAGGGTATAATGTATTTTTTAAAGAATTACATACACAATATTTATGTAGGTTGTAGATAGTACTATAAAAAGAGGTAATCATAAAATGTACACATTATTTTCCTTTTTTTATTATTGTTTATTTTTTACGAGAACAGTACAGTACATACAGTCAATTCTCTCAACAATTACATATAATTAACAAATAGCTATATAATCTAAAGGTTTAATTAAATTTAAAAATATAATTATAATCGTATGCAGTTTTTTGTATTACATACCCAATACCTAACTATATTAGTAACTTTGTTACTATTTGTATTGAAATAATCTTTTATTAGGAAGTTTAAGGGGTTTATTATAAAATATAAAAATCTATCTACTCATCAACATCTTCAATACCTACATATGAAATTCTTTTTATATTCATTCATATACATATTATATTCTGTAATAGTAGTATCAATGAATTTTATCTTATCAAAGATTGGTCAAATTCTGTTGAATAGATATAATTTATAATAAACTTAATTCTCTAAATTATAATAACAAATAAATCGACGCAAATAGGTAAGGTAGGCTCATGTAGGCTTACATAATAGGAATAGAAATAGATTTTGTTTGAATTTTGCGAAAATTGTAATACATAATCATAATACATAGGTACCTAAGTATTAATATATATCTGATAATTTTCAAGGAGTACTAGTTGAAGTGAAGTCAGAGAGTACAGTTTAATGATAAAAAGGGACAGAAATATAAATATACAAATAATGCCTGCCTATCCACAATTCATAATCAATTTACTTTTTTTTAGTATTTTAGTTAGCTTTTTAAAGTTACATACAAGAATTGATGATGAGTTATTTTCTACAATTTTTAACAAAAAAGATTGGATTTCTATTTAAAATGATTTTTTCTCAAATTATCCATTTCAACTGTACAACTGGAAGATATTTCTACATTTAAAAATAATTTTACATTCTTATCTTATTATATTATTTACTTACACTTACATTAATAAGATTATAGGAACAAGAAATGATAAGTTTTTCTTAAAAATTACCTAGATAATATATATATAGTAGTAGTAGTATAGTGTTTATATACTCTTATTCCTAATGGTCTTTATCTCAAATTAGTAAATACATTTGTTTTATATAATCTACCTTATTTTACTTGATAATTATAGTTATCAATTAATTAATTATACTTAAAACTATATTATAAATGAACAATCACTCAGTTCAGACCACAATGAAGATAATTTGTATTATTTTATCAACCTAAATTCTAAAAGTAATACCTATAGCTATATGTATTAATAATAATAATAATGCTTTTAATTTTAATATATTTAAAATATATTGTAAGAAAAAAAGAAGACCATAATGAAATGAGGGAGAATATTAGAAGCAATTAAATAACAAGAGATGATAACAAATAGCAACAACGGTTTTTTCTGCACTATTATTAAAGATGATCAACCTTTGATGATGATGAGATGTTTGTGAAAAATGATTGAAATTTTTGGCTTCGTTACTCTACTTATACTAAAGATTGAATTTTTGCTTTTTTCTTCTAGATACTAATAAAACTCTGATGAATCTCTTTACTCTCTCAATCTATAGGTATCTAAAATAATATAAAAAGGAACATTACTAAATGTTTTAAATTTCATGATTTAATTGTGATTAAAAGTATACTCACCTTAATTATACTTAATAAATATCTAATATAAAGATGAAAGTATGTATTAAAAAAAGTTTATTCTGATGCAAAGGATTCTGATGCATCTCCACGACATATTGGACATGTACGATTAGTCTATAAAAATAATAAATCACGGTTAATAATAGTTTGATTTTAATTTTAAATGTAATATGAATAATATAGGTATATTCTATTCTCACCTCAAGCCACTTATCAACACATATTGTGTGAAATTCATGGGAACATGGAAGAACCCGGAGTGGCTGACGGACCTCAAAAGCGCACATGCAAATAACACAAAATGTTTGCTCAGTTTGTCGGTTCTCAGGCGAAAATCTATTGGATCCGACACTAAATTGTGAATTTAGAAAACAATATAGTTATTACAATTGCTAACAAGAATTAAATAATCATCAAATATTAAGCTAAATAAAAAGAGTGTCTACTAATTTACCTGTATGTTGGTAGCTGATCTATCTCAGTTTTAGTCAAGCCGCGAGGTTTTGCTTCTCCTATTATCAAAATAAATAAAAATGATTTTTAAAGATTATATCAAAAACAAAACAAGTAAAAAAAAAGAAGATTTAAATCAATCGTACCTAAACGTTCAGCCAATGAAAGTAAAGCCTCATAATTTGCATTTTCAAAAGCTTCAGATGGTGGAGCTCCATGAGATGGTTGAGGTGGTGTCCCGATGATTGGGAATGAAGAATGATGAAAATTATGACGATGAAGATGAGCGAATGAGGATGAGGATGAGTGAGACATAGCCCTATTATATAACGAATCATACAATAATCATACAATAATCATACAAAAAAACACAAATAATTCTATTCATCGTTAAAAATAGTTTTAACGATGAATAGAATTATTTGTGTTTTTTTTCATGGATAAATAAAAAAGTTTATCAAGAGGACAAGTCCAGAATTAAAATAGGGTACTTACAAAAAGCGTGAACGAAATCCAGGATAGGCAGTCGCAGTAGTCAGTGGCGGGTGAACAGTTGATTGAGGTGAATGTTGTAACATGGGCTGTTGTTGTGTTGGTGGAGTTCGCTGCTGTTGGACCCACTGAACTTGGTTAGAGTCATGGTTACTCCTAGGACGTCTTTGTTGATCTAATCCATGCCGATTCTATTTAATGTACGATACAAAATTATAAATCGTAATCGTTCCAAGATTTACATGTAGAATAATTTTGTAATTGAATAAAATAAATACCTCGGAAGGAATAAATACAGCAGCGTTGGGATTTAATGGTTGTGAATGAGTATGAGAATGCTGAGAGTGTGTATGAACACTATTGCTATTCCCGTAATAGCTACTATAATTATTGTTAAGAAGCGGTGAAACATTTGGTCCAGGCTAGAAAATAAAAGAAAAAAATAATAGTTAATTCTCAATTATATAATGATATCATATCATTTGTTTTATCCATTAATTACCGGTGGTAAAAAGTGGTGATGTGCAGGTCGTGGATGAGGGAAAACGACGTGATTATTCTAAATTGATTATTTTTAAAGGTTGATATTAAAATTTTTGTCTGGTTTTGCAAGATTTACATACATAATAACAATATCCTACTTTTGCTTTTACATAGGTTAAAAGTATTAACTAAAAGTTATCATATCATATTATTACCTGAGGTTGAAACATTGGTGGTTGTTGTCCTCCATATTGTGGATAAAAGAATCCTCCATTTGTATTCAAAGGACCCGGAAAGTGCTAAAAAAATAAGATATTTCTTGAAAATTTCTTTTAAAACAAATCACATAGCTTTACTATCTATAATTCATAATTTGACAATATTTCGTGTAGTAAATTTAAATATTTTATTCTACCCTATCGTAAGTACTATCACTAAAATTCCTATAATAAATAAGAGGAGGTAAATACCCTACTCTATTTAAAAAATTGATTTTAAAATTAAGGTGTAATTTTACGATATTACATACCTGGCAAGGCCGGTGTGGTGTCGAATTAATTGCCGCATTAATCTATATAATAAAAAGCAAAGCAAAATAGGTAATTAGATTTTATTTTAGATTTCAATGATGATCAAGATCAAATGTCTAAATCAAAATTTCTGAAGATTTTAAAGTCAAAATGAGTAAGTGTAAGTAATGCATGTAGTACAAAGTCTTCTATTTCTCTTTCATCCATTCCCAGGTTAGGGTCATTTCGAAAACAAAAGCGAATCAAATTAGGACAGTGCCTTGTAATCTGGTCAAAGTCAATATCAATTGGTCGGCGGGTAGAACGAGTTCTGCGTCCAGACTCCCTTATTATAGAATCCATTAGATACATAAACTTAGAACCTTATAACTGATCCGTTAAGTTGTTAGTAACCAGTAATAAATGACTTGCTAAATAACTAATTATTAATTATAATTGTGATTTGAAAAAGTTACATGGGGTTACGTTACATTGATATGTAACCGTTAAATGACTAAAATTAAATGGCTAACTACTCGGCTAGGACTAATATAGACCCTAGTGATTAGATTTATGGCGCACGATTAGATTTAGATGATAGTTAATTTTTAATTACAGATTATATTAATATTATAATTCTCTACGCCTCCCTAGCTCTAAGGATAAGTAATTGTAATTAATTGTAATTAAGTTTCAAAAACAAAATATTTAACAAATTGTGAGAATGAATGACTGTCTAATCTAATGAAATGAGATGAGATATGAATGAGAATGAGGTGGTAGGTAAATGTAAGGAGTAGTAGGTAAATGCATGAAAACAGAAAAAACTAAAAACTTCAAATGCAATTCGCTACCAGCTATCACGGCATGGTTGAAGTTCATGCCATGCCAAAATTCAAAATTCGATTCAAAATCAAAATTCAGATTCAGGAGAATTATAAAAAGGTAATTTTGGGGTTGCATCATTAGTGGGGCGATTGTACCTTACCCATAACATAGCCCTATCTTTACTCTTATTAACCCTTACATTAAAAAAAAAGGTTTTTTTTAACTTATGTTTAAATTAAACTACATGTTAGGCTAACTGCTAGCTAACTATTCTGTAGGCTAGGCTTTGTAACTAGACTTCGAGCTATGTAACAATATAATCTGTTATTTATTAGTAATTACAGTATAGTCAAGTTGAAAATCATTTTTTTATCTATTTCTGATTTCTGATTCTTCTGATCTGAAACGGCCGGAAAAAGAAAAACCTTCGCTTTTTGTATTAATTTAATTTATTGAAACTGGGAATGAGATCAAATCCAAATCCAAATTGTCATGTAATTCAGTTCAGAATCAGAATCAGAATTCAGAATCTGAATATTCTGAATATGAATCTGAATTTCAGATTCAGAGAGAGATGATTTTAAAAACAGAATTAAACATACGAGAGTTGTTACTGAAACATAGGTATACTGATTACTGGTCACGAACGATTACTGTACCATATCCATACCTACTGTTTACTAATTTACTGTACCTGTACCAACTGTATGCCTATAACAATTGCCAAAAATATCGGTACGAAAACGAAATGAGGTTTTTTGCTATTGACTATTGCTTTGCTATTATTTAAGAGATTTTTTGCTATATTTTAATGAACCATCTATGTACTTATATTTAGCAATCAATTAATTTTATTTAATAATCGCTTATTTTAGGTTTAATAAATAGGTATATATGTATTCCTTTTTCTAAATTCTAAATTGAATCTTAAACAGCTAATCAATGACTCAAGTTCATTATTTAATTAGGTATACCTATCTAATAATATCTAATAATTGGGTTTTTTGTAATTATTATAAAAAATTATTGTCTACAAATAATGGTCAACAATCAAGGTATGATTTTAATAAATTTGATTACCGGTAAACAACAAAGAAGCATTATCACAGCCAGTTTGCCACCTTCTTCAGTAAATTACTTTTCCCAATTATTTATTAGAGAAATGAAATCTTGATATTGACTACATACCTATAGTACATACCTAGGTATATCTTTGTATGTAAAGTATGTACCTACGCGCTCCTACGAGTATGTATTTATTTATGTATACTATATTGAATTGTGTTTTGTTGTGTTGTGTAGAGTAGATTAATACTTTTATTATTGATGTATAAATAAGTACTATACCTACTACTTATAGAATCTATATTACTTATAGGTACGATGTATGTTTGTATTATATTATATGTATCACTTTTTAATAAGACGGATAAACAAATAAAATATTTTAACGTGTCAAGATGAAGATAATAATGAGACTTGATATTAATATTAATATTTTGAGGAGTACTGGACAAGCCTCAACTTCATTCACACTCACTCACTTAACTTTTTCTTCTGCGTTTCAAATCTTAATTAATTGTACATTTAATTTAAGTTGGGTTGGGGGGATAGTCAGTGAAGAATTTTTGTCCCTTTTCTCCTCATCCCTTACTAAATACAGAATATTGGGAATAATAATGTGGGATGGGAAATATGGTATATAATAGAACTAACAACATATAGGTAGGTATTATAAAAAGAGAGAAGAAAAGTTTGGCGCAAGCCAGCCAACTTTATTTCTATCAGTTTTGTATACGTATGGAGATTTGAATCCGAAGTCGGATTTCTAGAGCTCGGTTTCTCCGAAAAATTGCCAATGCCAACTGTGTACACAAACCTGCTATATACCATACATAGCATAATATACCTTCAATCATTACTCACTATAGGTATAGTACATACTGCTAACCTATGTAACTACATATACATATATAATATTTATATAATATGTAGTAGTTTTCTAGATTCTAGAGTTCTACTAGTGTTCTATAGATACATGATAGGTATGTACTAAAAGTACTTATTAAGGTACTAGTTAGCAAAATATGAGAATGAGAAAAAACTGCTATGCTGGGGCTGGGTAAAGAAGTAGGTATGCATAGTTGAAGTTGAGAAAATATACCTCGTTATAAGGGTGAGGCAAAAATTCGGTATAATCCGAATTTTCGGGGGGTAGGATCGATATATATAATATATATATCTATATAGATGTAAGTATATGTATGTATGTATGTATATGTAAGGCTTCCTTATCGCGAGTCTCCCGTTTCAGGCAAAAATTTTGGCGGCAGATGCGCGGTCGCCAATTCCAAATGGGCAAAAACAACTTGGGTTTTTTGTGCCCCAAAACATCATCATCATCATCTTCATCAAGGGTATATAACCTTGTTTCAAAAACTAAAAACATCTAGAATTCTAGAATTCTAGATCACCCTCGCTCGCTTACACTTTTAAACCTCTTTGCAATTTCCATTCCAGTCCACAAGCTACAAATATACATACTTACGGATTAATACATACTCCTAATATGGTACATAAAATATTATGTAGGTACCTTCCCTCATAAATATAAACTATAAACCCTCCAAAAAATTTTGCTAACACTTTTCCTCATCTTATTACTGTATTTCTTACTCAATACTTTTTACTTACCTATGTAACTTGTAGATTTTTAGATAAATGAATTCTAAATTTAAATTCAATTTCTGATCAGAAGGTGTCAAAGCCCATTTAGAATTTAGAACTCAAATCAAATTGGGAAATTGCTGAAAAATTCTCCTTAAATGTCATTTAAATCATGCAAATGAATGATTTTTCAGTTTTACATCCAAGTAAACAACTTTATGCCTACAGCATTTATTATGTATCTTCTACCTACTGATATTAAATTATGTACCTACTTGGAAAATTTCGATCTTTTAGCACTTCAGTAAAGATACAGCAGAGCTATGTTGTATGTATGTGGCTTATTTCCTATTTCCCAAGATCTCTTCGATACAAGTTTTAGGAAATGAGCAACTTGATCTCAAAGTTATCTCTCTGTAGAGAAATTCTATTCTATTTCTACCACATCTTTATCAATACTTACAGTAGCACAAGTAATATATAGTATAATACCTATCATATCAGTATAACATTTTTCTTTAGTATCTAGTGCCTAGTATCTCCAGAAAAATTTAACATACCTAGTGTAGTGTATATGATAATTATAATCTACAAAATTTGCCAAATAATTTCCCACTTTCTATTTCTACTTAATGGATAGTACCATTATAGTACCCTACTAAATAAAAACTAAATACTTGGATACAATTTTCCAAGTAGGGTACTCCCGAGTAGTACTCCAACTTTATTACAAAATTAACAAGAATTTTGCCAGTTCAAAATCCCGAATTTTCTTAGTACTCGTACTCGCAAGTATCAGTAGTACATACTATCTGATTCTATAAAAAAATAACCCTTTCGTCGTCATCACTATCCTGATAGCATTTTTTATACTTACACTGTATAGGAATACTATCTACTGATTCTGTAGAGGAAATATAATATTTTAGAAGAAAACTAGATCCCTAAAAAGTATGGTAAGTATATGTAAGTTTATAGAACCTATTTCTTGCTGTATTTCTTATTTTCAATTCCATTATTTTTTTGCCCAGATACTAAAAAGCCCAAGTAAGTGGATAAGTACAGCTTCCTTCACAAATTGGTATAGTGGTCTAACAATATATTGCCAATTGCCTATGCTGAGTTTTAAACTTCTTCTAAAGATAAGTCTAAAGATATGCTATGGAACAATGGTAGAAGTAGAAGCTCTAGATCTAAAAATTCTCGAGATTCTCAAGTTTTATGTACCTTATACAGAAATACAACTCTACTTCTACTTGTGAAGGAAAAAGGTCTTTTCTTTTTACTGGATATCCTTAAAGAAAAAAATATAAGATGACAATGACGTTTTTTTCTAACCAGCTATACCTCACTTGAATGTTTATAAATATCAAAGTAGTAGTTACCAATACCAATATCAAATGAGTTCAGCTGCATATTGCAAAGGTATACACATCAATACTATACTGACTATCGTCAGATAGTAAGTATGTACACGAGTATATATCAGTAGGTATGTATACGAGTTTTTATATTTCTGAATTTCTGTCCGCCTGTCTGTCTGTCCATCCATATCAAAATTATGCCTAGTACTATTTTATCTATATATTTTAATGGAGGTAAGCAAACTGCTCGTAATAGTACTAGTAATACTAGTAGAATACTTATGAAATGTATTTTTCACTCAAGTCTTAAAATCCAATCCAATCCAATCCCATCCAAATCCAATCCACCTACTACCTCGACTTCAATTTTCAAATACACTATAATATACATTTATAAATATAGTAGGTATAGGACAGGTATACTTAAGTACTAAAGAGTTTGCCCACCACCACCACCTGCTCGTTTACATTCCTCCAGCCTTTATGCCTGTGAAAGCATTTTTAAATTTTTTTTCAAGCAAAGTACAATCTCATCTACTCACATATATCCACACTTTAATGGTAAATATATATATTTGAACAAAGGATTCATCCAGCACCGACTATACATTATACAGTCTCATTTTGAAGAAAATCAGAATTTCAGATTTTGAAATTTAGGTGAAAGGGAAGGACTTGAAATTTGAACAAAAATCTAAGCATTTCTAAAGAACAAGAGGGTCCCTTTTTCTTTTAAAAATCTTATATGGTACATATTAGTCCCAAACACATATAATATAAGGTAAGTAGGTATGTCCCCAAATTCGACTAGTACTATGTCACTGTCCAAAAAAGAAATCCTTCAAAAGGTCCAACAATTTAAAGACCATTTTGTTGCTGTTTTTTTTGAGAATTTTGCTGAAATTTGATGGCTACCTATATGAAAGAAGTTAAAATTTCTTCTTGCTTGGGTTTTTCTAACGAGGATTATAAGTACATAGTACCTTAGCAGTGGTAGTGGTATGTATGATGGTGGTTCTCGTTTATTCTCACGAACGAACCATGGAAAATATTTAAAGAACTTTGTAATCGCAAAAAAGCAGTAGTTGTACTGGTATGGTATGTAGTTAGCTAAGCCAAATCCAAAGCCAAAGTCAGATTATGTATAGTATAGAGATAGAGTATAACTTATAGTATATAGTGTAGGTAACTGATTGTTGTATAAATTTTAAAGTGTAAAGTAAAGGGAAAAAGCATTCAAAATCCCAAGGAAAAAAATAATTCTGTAATCTCGTGCTGTAAAGTAAGGATATGGTAGGGTATATCTAAAGTTGAAAAATAAATTTATAAATATGTAAAGGTTGGCTGGCTGACTTTGCAAACTCTCTCACTACTTATAAAATAAAACTAAAATACAATGCCTGCAGTGTACCATAGTATTATGAGTACATGCATACCTACCTTCATAGAGTAAGTAGGTAGGTAATAATATAAAGTAAAAAAGCTTGACTTGACTTGACTTGACTTTATCTCATCTCACAATTCACTATTCTATAACCTATCATATCCTTCATTCCTTTTCTTTCTCCTTGAGACTTTGAAGCAAAAATATCTATCAAGATATTTCTAATTCTAATGCATTGATATCTCATAAGTTATAAGAAGTTTAGTCAGAACCAGAACCTACATAAAATATACTACTATGTAGCTATTGATCTTTTTATAAGGAAATACAGTAAAGTAAAGCTTTAAATGATTTCACAGAGTTCTTTTTTAACTTTGACTTTTTTTTAAAAGAATATTTTTTTCTCTCATTCTTTCTCAGCTTGTCCAATTTATAAAATACCTTACTGGTTTTATAAGGCATGACAATGCCATAGGACTATAATAATACATATATGTACCTTAGGTACATTTAGATATGCAGGTAAGAACTGCTTTAAAAAATGACTTAAAGGATTTAATTCACGCAGCCAAGCCATGCTATGAATAAAGTAAAGTAAAAATTAACTTGCATACCATTTGCAGGCCATATAAATTTTTGGAAAAAAAAGTCGAAATGAAAGAGGCAGTATCTAGGTATAAGTTTTAGTCTTCAACTTTGGGATTTTGAATTTAAAGTTGCACTTGGTTGCTTGCAACTTGCAAGAATTTTTGAATTTCAGCAGAGTTTTAAATCCAAGTCATTCAGTTTCAGTTGGGTATCTAATTATGTGCCTACTTATAGTAGTAAAGTATAAAGTACAGATATAAGAAGTTCTCTGAAGCTTCAAAAAAGATTTTTAAGAACTTTTTATTGGTAATATTATCATTATTATAAGATAATATATTACAATTACAGCTAAACACATTACCTACCAACTACTAACAAGTACCAGTAGCAATCTTATACTTATTATGAGAGACTCAAAAAAACCAAACCAAACCAAACTCAACTCAACCACCACTTCTAATTGTATTCAAAGGGTTTTTTTCAACAAATTATGTGAGAGAGAAATTTCTCCTTTCTCTATCCATCTGTAGACTTTTTTTTACCTCAAAATGAGCTCGTAATTTGTAATAATAATAATATGTAGGTAATTCAGAAATAATGCAATAGTTGCGAATACTTAGATAAGTATGCGTTAGGTATGTCATACCTATTATGATACATACCAGTATATATCTAGGTATGTTATGTTATATCTGTAGGAGGAGGGTAAGTACTTGTGTACAGAGTTCATTATTAAAATAAACTTGCACCACACATACACATACACACATCAACTTCTTATTCGATTTTTTGATATAATCATAAGATCAACTATTTCTTTGCTTATAAATGACATATACTATAGAAATAGTAGTACTGGCACCTAAAAAGTACGATTCGACCAGCCCTCAGCTCAGGGCTCAGGTCTGTTCAATTTAGCTCAAAATGTAATTTTAAGATTTCAAATTTATGGTGGCAAATCGATGAGACGAGTGACCCTCTCCTTTGTCAACTTTTTTTGACTTGATAACACCATCGATTTACACCATTCACTATAGATAAGGTAGTATTTTAGCATTATTTATTTGTAATACTACTATTACTAGTACTTTTAGTTGTAGCTACATAATAGCTATATGGTATGACCAGTTGTGCAAGAATTAAGAATATGCGTGGATGTAGGTAGGTGCTATTTTTTATCAGTTTTATTTTATTATGGTATGGAATTATCTATTTGCTTTGTTCTTAGTAGTATAATGTAGGTATAGTAGTAGAGCCAGCAGTTGTTGAGAACTCAACAACTTTTCAACATTATTATTAGTATATTCACCATTTCATTTTATCTTACGCGTATATACAGATATTTCGCTCTTATTGCTTTGTTGTTTTCTCATTTAACTACTACTACTACCTACTATACATACCTACATATTTGTATCTGTACATACATACTCTAAACTAACTCTAACGATGCTTCACTTTGTTGATCTGCCTTGTTTTCTCATCAGTCAGTATCAGGCTTTGATAACCATTATTTTGCTGAGTTACCTACCAAGAAAGATGGCAAAACATAAATAGCGAATAATATGTAGGTACCATATTATACTTTAACGTTAACGCATTAAAGATATTGGCCAATATCAGATTCGCAGTTTTCACTAGGTAATCTTAAGACGTATGTACCTAGGTACTTACAAATAGTAAGTGCCTACATAAGTAAAGAAATTGACGAATGCTACTTGTATGTCTGAGATTGTCTATTCTGTAATCTGTAGTAGGTTCCCTACTACTGACTTTAGTAGGACTTATCTCAAGTATGTTGGATTTCTTTGATTATTTCAGTTGTAAAATGTAAATGAACATGGATCAAGTAAGCCAGCAACAATATTAACATCCATAGGGTACTAGTACGATACTACTAGTACCTATACTTGTAGACAAGTCGTCAGCCTGCCTGAGATAATAAGTAGAATAAAAATGTTCAAAAATCGAGTCTTTAAAATTATTCGAATTCGAATTTGAAAAGTTGACCATCTTTGATTCTTTGATGAATCCACTTCTACCTACCTACTTAAAATACGGATAGTATTTGATTTTGTATATATATACCTAATATGTATCAATATAATGCAATGTGCGAAATGAAGAATTTGAACTTTTCTCGAATTTCTTAAATCTGCTAGTTTAAAAGTTACTTACATTAAGTTAGTACTTACAATATGTATATCCTACCTACTTGTAAGTTAGTATAGTTTCAAAAGGAACGGGTTTCTATCATAATCATATTATTGTAGTTGTATAAAATGAAATAAAATAAAGTATTGAGTATTGAGGAGAGGTCATTTTCCTTAAATACTTACTTATACTAGCTAGTACCTTACGAGATCAAAGATTATCGAAAAAAAACTGGAATTTCAAACAAAAGTACAGTGAGATCAAACACAATATGTTGCAATACAATATATGTAGACAGACAGGAGAAAAACCTAGCCTGGTCCCTTAAATGAAAAAAAAAGAAAAACCAAAATTTTGAAGTTTGGCACTAGATTCTTTGGATAGATTTACTTACAATTGCAATAGCTAATACCTGTGTAACAATTTGTATCAGTACTTACGAGTATGAGTATCCGACTATCTGCTGTATTTCAAGTAAGTACCCTACTTTGTTTTAATTACCGAGAGAACGAAAATTCTTTATTTCTATTTCTATATGCCTAAATGCCTAAATCTCATAGTCAGAGTGGATAAAGTTCACAATACCTTATGCTGTACTGTTTGATAGGATAAGAAAGTGATTAAAATTTTAATACTTTATATTCATGAAACAGATAGTATTAGTAATATATAATACAAGTCGACTTACATTAGCTAATCTGTCCAAGAACTAATGTAAAAATATTTCAATTCTTTCTTAGGTAAGTTAAATAAATTTTAAGCAAGTAGATAGAGGGGAATGAAAAAACAGAATTTTTAATCCTAATCTAATCATACATCAATATTCATACTATTATTCTCGTCGATTATTTATTCTTACTAGTATCTAGTGTACTTACTACTACTAGGTATATACTTCTTATTCTGATGACGACCAAATCTAAGCCTAAGCCAGAGCCAGGCCAATAAGTACCAGAGATAATACAATATAATATATTTTATTTATAAGGAACACAGATGCAAACAAGCAGGTCACAAGAAAATCTACCTAAATATCAAATTCATTTTTCTTGTGCAACTCAAATACTAAGCCTAGTATTACACAGTCTACTCGGCTAATCATCCTCCTAATCTTGAAATAAATATGAGAATCAATTCTCTCTAGTTTTTGTTTTTAATATACATTCCCTTCCATTTCCACGAGGCAGTAAATGTAGGTAGGTTATATTGGAATTTAAGCTAAATATTTTAAATTTCTGGCCTAAAATCTAATTCTAACGCAAGGTAGACAAAAGGGACACGAAAAACGGGAAGGTTTATGGCCTAGGACCCAACAACTATATTATATACATACTTATTATATATGTAGGTGAGTACACTTACACTTATAAAATGTACAGATGAGACCTGTGTGTATACTTATTCTTATACTTACCTACTACTAACTAAATAGGTAGTACATAGTAGTAGTTAGGTTACAAGCTTGAGTTTTCCTAAGGAAAGGGTATATATATGGATGTATAGAATATAGAATTTAGAATTTCGAATAGGGTATTTCGTGTGTAAGAAGTGTAGCTCGAAGGCTCTCTGGTCTCTCATTTCTTTTCTATTTCTTGAACATATAATACCTACCTTATCTTATTATTATACATAATAGTATGTAGCTAGTATCTTACTATACTTTATAAGTACAGTATGTAGTAGTATGATGCTGATCGAAGGACGAAAAGAAAAGAAAAAAAAATCCTACACTAATGTATGCTGTGATATTGTAGGAGGCCTTCAATGATAATGATTGTATTATAAAAAGCTTGTATACTACAGATAGATATATATTTTGTTCTTATGTACTTGTGTAGTGATTCCTCATATATTTAAGAAAAGCCTGCTGATCTGTCTGTCCGTCTATCTGTCTGACGTAGATCAGATATACATACCTAGAATGTATAGTAAGTAATAAGTCCCAGAAATTGAGTTTAAGGCTGAGGAAAAAGGCAACATTGGAGGACTCGAGTAAGAAAAAAAGCAAAGAGAAATATCCTAGAGTAGTCTACTATTAAGGTTCCCCCTCGAATAATATCCTCTACTATACTTATTATCCTTTGCATTAGTATCCTCGAGACTTGCTGCTTTTTTTCCCTTCCACCAAAAGATAAGTCTGCTCTACAGGCAACTATAGCTCAGCTCTCTCAACAATTTTCAAACTTGAATTTCGAAAACTTGCTCAGTTATACACACAGTTTTCCTGAAAAAAATCGCAAAATGCCCTAAAATCTATTCCAGCCAAAAATCATTAGCTCTAGTATACATTTATCTTTATAATTTCTGAAAAAACTTTAACATGCTAGTAATTAGTGATTGCATTTAGGTGACAATTACTTTTATGAATATCTGTAGAACTTTAGGCAATATTACCTAAAGAGATAAATCAACATTTCTTTAACTAATTTTTGAAAAAATTGTTTTTATTGGACATTTGAAAGACGATGTAAAAATGTACTTTTTCTCCTTGGAGTCTTTGAGTTTGAGAGGCGAAAAGCTGAGCTCTCAAGATGAACATAGTGCAGTGCAGTGAGTAAGGGGGGGATATTTTCATCCAGAATCTCAAATATCCCAACTTTTTCGATCCTTCTGCAGGCAACTGAGGACAGAAATTCTCTTTAGACGAATATTTCTCTCCCCTTGTACTTATAGTTAGTTGTGTTACTTACTACGATATGTATAATGTATACCTAGAGATATTTTCAAAAAAGATTTTCGAAATATCCTTCTTCTAAACCAAATGAGAGCTACTTGGACTGAGGATTTGTGCATGCAATCGAAATCTCAATGCCTAGACTTACTTACTCATTGTTAGACTTTGAGTCTCTATGCTTACTTTCTATCATACATTATAGGGTAGGGTATCTCTAGTACTCTAGAGATCTAGTACTACAGCATCTTTAGTACTACAGCATCATAAAATAGAATAGAATAAAATAAAATAAAATACATCCCCAAGATATCTGTTCAATCACAGAGGAAAACTTGAAGGGTCGAATTTCTTTCGATCTTGCAAGGAATCGAAATTTTCTGAGCTTGCCTAATGCCTAAACAGATTACTAATATGTAGTACTGTGACTTGTACTTGTACGAGAACCAAGATGAGAATCTTGAGAGCTGAACAAAAATACATCCAACTACTTACCACGGATGGTATAGTATTTGGATGTAATACCTACGTAGGCCCTTCAATTTTCAAAACTCAAATCCAATACAGTTATCCTTAATAGTTGTAGGTAGGTATGTACATAGGTAGCTCCATATGGGGATAAGCTAGGTATATTTTCCAAGGTATGAGAAGCTTTGTGTGTTATCATTCAAGATCTCGAAGCAATTAAGAAAATCATTCGAGGATATTTTTCTACCTACCTACCTACCTACCTAACCTAACTAGGTACAAATACTGACTATTCGTACATAAAAAATAATATTTAAGTAAGTCTATGGTGATATCATGATGCTGATGATGATTCTCATCCTGCTGACTCTCAACCCAAACTTCTCTTCAAATTTTTCTTCTTTTTTTGAGCAATTTTTATCAATTCGGAATTCAGAACACCAAAATACTAATATCCCCTGGCAAATCTTTAAAATACAAACAAAATTCTCTATACTTTTCGACTTAAATTTTTTTGTAAGTTAGACGTAATGGGAATATTCAGATCAGATATGTTTAAAGTAAAATTTAAAATCTATTTTATTGATTGCTAGATACACACTTCACACCTACATATTTTATAGAAGTATATATGTAGTAGGTAGTTGTAGTTGATCATTTTAATCACAAATACTATCTAGTAGTACTGGATATATTTTATTTGAGTTTTGATTTTGAATGGATTTTAGCTCAAGTCTTAACTACTAGTTAGCTCTATTGATTTCTAATTGCAAATGCAAAAAAAATAAGGTTCGTGAACGCCCAAATACCTATCTATAGAAAAATTTTCAACTGAATTTTGTGACTCGGTTGGACTGTGATGATGAGAATAAAATTCTCAGGACTAATAATTTACCTTTCTCTTAAATAATACAAGGGGCCATTGCCCATCCCGAAAAAAGCATCAAAGGACAAAACAACTTTTCAAAAGACATTTTCTAATAAAATACATATACAAAGTGTACATACATATTATACCTATAATGTACAAACAAAAAGTTCAAAACGGTCAAAAATTTTCTTCGCCGATCTAGTTTTTTCATTTGAATTTCAAGTCCTAGGACCAGTCCTTAGGACTTTTCTATTATCCAATTTCACATGTATTCTAGTATGTGTATATACCTACCTATATAAGTAATAGGTATGACTCTCTCTCCCCTTTCTTTATTTCGAAAATTTCTTTCCTTCTTTCAAGTCCCCGGTAGGGTTCTGTTCTCTTTTGAAAAAAAGTGTCTTTTCCAGTGAATGATTACCCTCAGATGAAACTCGGATTTGAACATAATTCCCCATTTACTTATACCTATCCTATCCTATATGTATATGCATATCTGCATGATAATATATGTAGTATTAGAACCTTATAAGTAGGTATGTTTAACTTGTATAGGAAGGGGAAAGGAAAGAAAAAAGAATTGTTCAAATATCAGTAAATATAGGTAGATATAGGTAGGGTACCTATAAAAGTATAATATAGAGATAGAGTATATATGCATGTATGTATGAGGATTTTTAAGGGCTCTGAAGAAATGGTAAATTGTAAGGGCTGCCCGGAGAGCCTTATTTATCTCCCATCTACTTTGTACAGCTATGTATGTATGTGTATTGCTATGACCGAGACCAAGGGCACTTAGCATCAGCAGAGCCCCTTATTCTTACTCAGAGTTTAATGCACTAGAACTCTAGCATATAATAAATAATACCTGAGTTACCTTTTTCTATACATACGTACCTTTTACTACTTCTATTTACCAATTTCAGAACCCTTATATTTAATACTTATACTTAAAATACGTATATAATATATATGTATATATAAAAGGGATGCCATTAAGGATCCCTACTCAATAAAATGAAATAGAAATAGAAATGAGAAAGGTAGAAATATACAGTATATATGTATGTATAATGTTAAGTAACCTTCTTTTCTTAACAACCAAAATTCAATTCTCTTTCTCATTTATTTTATTTTATTTTATTTTCAAAGTTCTCTCGTACCTATACATTTACAATTTACAAGGGCCCGGCTAAATGGGCATTTGGATTCTGGCCTATTCGAAGGACCATCCGAATCTCGTACCTGATACTGATGAGTCTTAAAGCATTAGTTAGATTACTTCAAAGGTACACAGAAGTATTTGAACCATTTTCTTAAAAATTCCCTTTCCTCTTCTTTCCTTTTTCGAATGAGAAAAAAGATGAAATTTTTTTTGAACATAAAAAAATTGGAAAAATCTTTGAGAGATTCTAGGATTTTAAAATATCCGAGAATAGTGTATCTTCCCTAAATATCATATAACTAGAGCCTCTTACTCTTATAGTCATATTTACAATCTTTATTTATACTACATATATATGTATACTCTATATATATGTAGTAGTAATATTACAAGTATTTGCTCCTTTCTCTGTATCCTTTCGGATTTTTGAAACAACCCTTACTTATACTAATACTGTACTAATACTAGTACGGTAGATAGAAATACAATTTTCTATTACTTCTGGTGCTTGTACTACCACTGGGCTTTTCCATACACTGTGGGAATACCAGTACCAGTGATGCCATTTACTTACACGTACATACCTTTCTTAAATATCTTCAATTTATTTTGAAACTTTGAAAAGTTCGAAATTTCGAAATTCACTACATTCAGATTCA
Organism: Nanhermannia cf. coronata Gr-Ori-00579; assembly: GCA_034699045.1. NCBI lineage: Eukaryota > Metazoa > Arthropoda > Arachnida > Sarcoptiformes > Nanhermanniidae > Nanhermannia > Nanhermannia cf. coronata Gr-Ori-00579. Next base: position 25,016 of record JAQIXA010000605.1, read on the forward strand.
GAATCATAAAAATGAGAATGAACTTTGTAGTTGTAGTATTTGAGCTTGAGCTACTTAGGTATGTTGCACCTATCATTGTTATATACATACACTATTATATACACTATTATATATGCACATTCTATCATTGTTATACACTTTAGAAAATATATAATATAAAATCCGATCCGAATTTTCTCAATTTAAATTGTACCTACCTATATAGTTTACATACATATATGTACAATACAATACTTACACTACTTATTTTAAAATGTAGATATTTTGAAGTATTTCTTGGAATTCTGATTGTAAATAGTAGTAGAGAATTGAACTCTTTCTTGGCAAAATCTCGTATTTTATTTTACTTTTCCAAAGTCTGTTCTGTACATTTGGCCCTTCTTTCCACGACGATATTTTCAAATTTTGAATTCGGTTTTCAAGTTCTGGAGCATGCATTCTCCCCTACCAAAAATCTTCAAAATACTCAAACTTATACCTACCTACTATTCTAGTACATGTGCTGTACTACTATACAAGTATGTAGGTATTAGTAAGTACCTATGGCATGAACAAGCAACCTCCCTTGTATTCGCTTTCAAATGCATTTTACACAAGCATATACTTATAAAATCTTGTGAAATATAAATATACTTTTACTAGAGAGCTAGGGTTACTAATACAGAGTAGTACACTAGTAGAGTATAAATATAGATAGGGTTTTCCAGGCCATCCAGGCTCAGTTGTTTTCATGTTATAAAGAATATCCTGATAGCAACTTGTAACTACTCTTTCTCCTTACTTTTATTTATATTTTTATATTTTTCTAAGAAAATAGAGTAAATAGAGTTCAACTAGATACCTATATCTATTTTACTCGTACACTTATTATTATTATCAAGATGTACTAGTAAATACTATATCATAGATCGTGTTCATTCAATTACTAATGCTGATACATGATGAATGAATACTTGCTATTCTAATACTACCAAATTACGCATAGAACTATGATTTATCAAAAAAAATCCAGAACTACCTATACTTAAATAAATACACTAAAGTTTCTATTAAAAAAATCGAAAAAAAGACACTACATATAATGATTTTTTGATACCTTGAATTTGTTTTCAAAAGATACTCTTGAAGTTACATGCAGTAAATACATTACTATAATATGCTACGTAATAAGTAATGAGTAAAAAGTATGTACTTATTCAATGCACCCAAAGCTGATTAGAAGCCAAACTGCCTATCTTTTATGTATCTGAAAGAAAGAAAGAAAGAAAAGAAAAAAGAACTAGCTCTATGCTGTACAAGGTTGTTCAAAATTGAATTCGATTGATATGAAAGTAAATGGGCTTTTATATTTGTACTACATAGTAAGTAAGTACATATACTTCTAGAGCAGTAAAGAGTAGTTTGAAATTTATTTTTTGAGACAGACAGTCAGGGAAGTTGAGATTGAGAATTGGGCTTATAAAAATGAAACCTTGGATGATGGTGATTCAATGTAAGGTAATGTAAGGTAAGGCTGGCTTGCTTGCTGTTATAAAATACTGTACATAACTCGTATAATAATATTCTATATTGAGTAAAAGGTAAATGTAAAATAAACCAAGGGGAGTTCAGCATATTATTTTCAGTAGTAGGTGTAGTAGGTAGGAGATAGATAAGGATGGTTATACACACATAGATACTACCTACTTCTTTTTTTTTTTATTTTTTTTTTACTAGACCTATGTATAAGTATACTTATTAGTAATAGTACTATTATATGTATGTATGTATGTATATGTACAATTACTTGTATAATAATAATAATAATTGTGAATCTGACTCTTACAGCACAGCTGAGCTACGTTGAGTTTAGTTGAAGTTTTAAGTTGCTGACCGAAGAATTTCCTTCAACCTGTTTTTTGTCGTCAAGTACCATGGCCATGAAGCAAAAGGCAGTAAAATATAAAATATCATACAAGTACTAGTACTATACTATCTGTATAATGCATGTATCGTATACATAGATAGTTATTTTGTACTATTGTATTCTATTCTACTTGCTTTTTGTACATATCAGTATATATTATGTAGTGTAGTAAGTACTTTAAAGGGAACTTTATGAAGGGGGCGAAAATCCAATGCATTATATTAGAGGATAAAATTCGAATTCGAACTGTACGAACGAAACAAAACTCTCACTATTTCTCTGAGCCTCGGTCTCGGTGAGGGTTCTACACTCAGCTGAACCCAGCATAAACATATGGAACTACGATATTACTATCGACCAAAATATCTCTACATATCGGTATACATATATACACATATATATTCTGTACATAGTGCCTAATTGTACCTTGGATATAAGGATAGATTTCATTATTTCATGTCTAGGACTTTTCGAAATACTACCTAGTTAATAAGAGTTGAGAGTGTCTAGAGATCCTTATACTATGCAGGGACTAGGATACTTATTATACTCGACTTGCATGTCGAAGAAAGAACTTTGAAACCTCGAGACCCGAGGGTAGGAAAAGGGCTCTCTTTTTTTTTCTTGTCCTAAGTCCAAATTGTTCCTTGGCCTGACTGCCAGCTTATACTCTCGCTCGGTATAATAAGAGGCATTTCAAAATATAACTATTCTTTACTTACTAGACAGCCAAGATACAGGTCTGCCCCTACCAAGTAAAATGATGCTAAGGTTTTTTAAGGTGTAATAAAATAAAACATGTAGTCCATTTTGCATTTTGCTGTATTGTACTTGTACTACTACATATATGACTTTTGACTTTGTGCAAAATCTCAAGGTGATAAAAATAATGCTTGCTTACCGGGATATGGTTGTAGGAAGTGTAATTATTCTGATCGGCAAAAACTCTCCTGTATGAAGTATTTCTGGAGTTTGAGATCCTCGAGGGTCGTCTGGAGGGTCCAGCTGCCGATGGTGGGCGAATTGCAGGGCTGGCTGGACTTACATCCGTCCGACGTCTTTTACGAGATGGACTTTCACTCTAAAATTTCAAATAAAATCATCAAATTTGGATATTCGAATCTTTTTTTTTTCAATTTCTATTATTCGGAATATTTTGCATAATTTTCCAAAATGGCTACAACTTTGATTTCAAAAAGTTATCAAAAAAAAATTGCTAAGAAATAACCAAAGATTTTGAAAACTGACCTAATGATAGATTCGGAAAAGCTAAAATGAGTCTTGCCTATTCTATTTTAAAAATCTGAGCACAGTTTAATCTAAATAACCTCTACTCGTATTTTGGATTAGACAGGTAAAGTACCTATACAATATCCAATTATTACAATTGGTTAGACGATTTTCTTCGATAATTTCGGACTATCAGTATCAATATCTGTATAGAAAATTGGATGGGTATAGGTGATGTGCAAAATATGGTCATTACAAACTAAATTCTGTGTAATTGTAATTAGAGGATTAATTTAGGGTTATTAGCAGCTCAGCAAGAGAAAAATAAGTTTTTGAAGGTCTTTCTTTGTGTTTTGCTTATGGTTGGCTACTTCAACTACTAACTACTACTACTCGAATTATGAATACTTAAAAATTTAATTCTTATTACTCTGCCATTCTCCAAGTGCTTGCATCGAATCGAACTCGAACATATGGTATATTATACGTAAGAGCATTACCATCACTATTATCTATTAGCACTAGCACTTTAAACACAGACTTTGAAGTCATGTTTATTTCATACCAAGAATAATCAGACTCGTTCTAACTACTGCCTATTACTATATTATAATATAATACATTGGTAAGTAGATATTTATTTAAAAAAAGAGAATTCCCCATCTACTACAGATATCTGTAGGTACCTACTGTTAGTAAGTATTGGTAAAACTACTATTATTAAATAGTAGTATTTAATCATCGTAATTTTAGTAAAAAAATTTTATTTATTTTTATTTTTATTTTTCTTACCTTGCGACCATCGTCTGATGATTGCGTTGGCCGGCAATAGACTGATGACGAATGATTCATTGGCCCTGAAATTGAAAACAAAAATAAAATCATTAAGAAGATGTCTTCATACATAGATAATCTTTAACTTCAAAAATGCCTCATCTAAACTAATGTTAACTACTATCAGTAGTAAATAGTACGGTATGTAAGCTATCGTAAATGAAATTTCTTTGGAAAAGGGTTCGTTATTTGGTTGCTGTAGGCAGGCACTTGGCCCATACAGGATTTCATGGAGAAAAATTACGATGGATGAATAATGCACTTTTGGTCTTGGTGATGCATAAAATGCAATATTTTCAAGTTAGTTTCAAAATTTGGTGTACTAATATATGTGTGTGTGCTATGTGGAAGGCAAGGGTTGGAGAATTCTCCCTTCAATTCAGTACATATTACATACATACTATGTATAAGTATAAGTACGAGCAGACCCTGCGTGGTCTTTTCGGGAAATTGAGAATTTTCGAGGGTAGAAATAATTCGAAGACTTTGTGCGACTTGGGGAGCACAAAACAAAATATATTGCATTACATTATTGTATTATCCAACCAAGCCTGCATACTTGCATTCACAATTCTGCATTTCTCCCCCAAATTTTAACCTACACTACACTACATACATATAATACGATATACATGCTATTACTATTGAGGCTGTAGAAATGTATTAAAATAGAAAATAGTCAGCCAGACTTTTCTCTCTCTCTCTCTCTAAAGAGCAATATATCCAAATCCACAAATCCAACTTTCCCCGGGATAATTCAGACTCGGGTCTTGGGGATGATTTTAATGGAGAAACTAGTTATCAAATGCAATTATTCAGTACAGAAAAGACTAGTGTAGGACTTACCCGATCTGTAGTGACGATGGTCGTAGATCCGAGACTCAGGGGGCCCTCCGCTGGGCTGGTTTTGGTGGAATGCTGTTGATTGTTGGCGATTGTTCTCGCTTCCGAAATGCCGAAGACTCATGTGTGGACTCGCTGGGCCTGGAACTTGATCCATAGAATAAAAAAATTAATTTATGAATAATTATCTAAACATAAGAATAAGATTCCTACATATCAAAAATTATATTGATTGACACCCTAGATTCTGATACGTTATACTAATACCTATACTTCCTTATTTTAAACCGAAAATATTTAAATTCAAGATATTTATCATTATCATCTATCATACATATAAATACGATACAGTATAACAGTATAATCCATCTAATATCTTTGTTTTAAATTATTTAGCTTACGATTAGTTTATTCTACTCTATTAGGTACCCTATGGTATTTATTATACACGAAGGTAAGGTTCTTGACCAAATTGTTTTTTTTGATATTTGTATTTAGGATATACTTACTTAATAGTTCTAGGTAGGTTTGTAGGTACGATATGTACCTAATGTACTATGTATATGCTATACTCTTAAAATTATGTCTACAAAATGATAAAATATACAGATCAATACTGTTATTATGTATGGTACCTACTAGACTTAGATATTTGAAGGTATGATGTATAGGTAATACATATAATTGTTATATCGGTATTTGTTTTTTTAAATATTTATCAATTTATTTAGAATTTAGGGTCACAAACACCAATATTTGATTGTCTGCTTTTTTGTCCTGGACCACTTATCATGGTCGATAATTTAGGTTTATTAATCTGTAATTTTAATATAAACTATATACATATAGGTTATAAAATGGGTACGATAGTTACCTGTATGGATAGGCTTGGGCTGTTGGAACATGATGTTGCTGGTGGAGGGTTGCTGGTGGCTTCCATGTGCCTGGTGATGATTGTTGTGTGGATTGCTGTGAGAGTTGTGCGAATGATGTGCATGTGGAGAGAGCTGAGAACTTTGAATCGAGTTTGGGTTCGGATGAGAAGAACTTCGGGCGATTATGGGCATTTTGAAGCACTTTTTTTTAATTTATTTTTACGTCGATTTTGATTAAATCTCGTTAGAATGATGGTCAGCTGCAACACTTGCACCTTACCCTGTAACAGGCAAAAATAGTATATTGTAGAATTACATACATATATATTTTAATAAGTTATACAATTACTAATAGGCCACTACACTATGTAGTGTAGTATTTCATTCATTTTTAAGAATAAGTATGAGACACAAGGACTGACTGCTGATACTGATAATTTAAGCTAGGTAGGTATATGTAGACCGGTAAATATTGTATTAAATTAAAAGTAGAGAAAATGTATCGACAAGCGGACAAAGACAGACGAAAAATGTACACTTTTTTTCTCATACTAAATTATTACAATATCTGCTGTACTACCAGTAGTAGGTAGGGTACTTAATTGTGTATGTATATGTATGTACGTTGGTTGCATGCAAAATAAATGTATTTCATACTTTAAATTAAAAGTTGAATTTCAGTTAAGAAAATGCGGATGAGATGAACTATCTGTCCTGTCCCTGTCTCACTTGGTCACTATATTAACTTCTTATACCTATACATTAATATATACTATATTCATACATATGATATGAAATTTTTGAATTTCAACCAAGGAGTTAAAATTGTTACTGGTCGTGGCTATCGAGATATCGAGATATCCGATCATATTTACTCGTTGTACATGTACATAAGCCTAGAATGGTGAATTACAGCAGCAGGAAATGAGTGTCAAGATAAAAATTAACATTTGGAACGCCACGAGAGACCAAAATTTTTTTCAGAATGGAAAAATGCCTTAACTTAGGTATTATATATCTAGGTACATTCTAGTATTACTATGATACGAGAAGAGAGCCAGAGTTTAATGATAACAGTTAAGGCCTGCTTAACTTGATAACTTTAACTTGAAATTTAAAGGCAAAAAAAGTCCATTTTATACTTCAAACTTCAAGCATATATAGATACTGTACTGCTATCTAAATTACTAGTACTACTCGTTACTAGATACTTAGGAGTATTTCTATAAGTTTCATTTGATATGCCTAGTAGCATTACTAGTACTAGTAAATAGATAGTTGAACAACGCCCAGATGTTGTCATTATGGTCTAATACTATATGGATAGAATTTTATAAAAAAAATCGAATTTATAAAATGCTTTATACTACAATATATATTATGCAGTTAGTATAGTACAAGTCTACATAAAACTTTTCACCCAAAAAATCTTGAAAATTTTAAAAACTCTCCATTCAAAGCTAAAATCTAAAGTAGACCATATATTGGCTATGATTAATACTTTATATTCTGTATTCTATAGAGTACCCTTAATGCTTAATAATATTAAACCTTTATATACTCGTATATTTGGTATAAAGTATAGTTTACCTTACCTATTCATAGATTAATTAAATTTTGTGAGCCTTTTCTTTATCTCTGTATTCTAAACTTTTTGGACACTATTTACCCTGAGCAAATGACATAGGACATGCTATTTTACATATCTGCTGCATAAAAAAGTATGGTATTATTACCTACTAGAGACTAGAGCTAGGTAAATACTAGGGACTATTAGGTACTTTATACTTTATACATGAACATGACTGGGTAGTATGCATTATGTGAAATTTTTTGCGATAATAATTTTGGTCATGCTAATGCTACTAGGTAAGTATATACTTTGGGCTTTTGGTATGAAATTCATTCTAGAATTATAGTAGATAAGTATTATGTATCAAGAATCAAATAATGGCTAATTCTGTAGAGTTAGTGAGCAAAGCCTAAACTCAATATCTATTTTAATACAGGCAAGAAATAGTAGGTACAAAAGTAAGTATAATTCTAGAGCAAATTTACATATTTTAATTCTTACTATTAGAATTACTTGTAGCCTGAAAGTGAAATAGCATATCTAATGCTAATGTACACTTAAAAGCTCGATTGTTCTTGGTTTTGGTTTGCTCAGAAAACCCAGTAGCTATAGTTCAATAGTGTACAAGTACATTGGTAGTACTACTACAACTAGTACTACCAATAGTATAAACTTTGAACAGTATTTTCACTATATTAGTACGGATACTCTAGCTTTAAATCCCATTGAGCAAACCTCAAATATCACATTATGTGTACAATTATTACATTTTTCACGTGAGATTAAATAAACTAAAATAAAGTAAAGCCCTGCTGGACTTATAACTTTCTTACCTAATACTTAATACTATCACTATCACTATCTAAACTTGTATGTACTGGTATCTACTAGTATAAGAACAGTATGACAATAAGAACCATTATCATGTTTGTTCTTCAAAAGTATACATAGGTGGTAAAAGTTTTAAAAGATTTTTTTTCTAAAAATATTTCAAAAACCAAATATGTAATAAACTCATGAATCATGTGCTCTGATGAGTAAATATTGTGATCGATCAAAATGCTTATATTCTGTATCTAAGTATATACATCTAACTGTAGTATCTAGTAGTAGTAATAGTAGTTAGAGTTAACATACTTGAGTTAAAATATCGTACTATGGTTTTTTCTCAGAATCTAACTATAAGTCTTTGGCCTTTAGTTTTCTACTTCTAGGTACTTCTAGGTACTAATATTAATTATTATTATTCTAAGTTTCGATCGGACTCTATGTATGGGTCAAGTAAATAATTTGAATTTTTTAATGGATTCTGGAAACTCAAGTACCAACAACCAGGATACTGTATGTATCATCAAAGTTAAAATGAGTAGGTATGTACTCGTATAGTACTAGCACTGGTAGGTAGTAGGTACTAGGTACTTGAATATTGAAAGTACTAGCAAAGCAAGGCAAGGGCTGAGCCATACCCATATGCCATATAGGTACCCTATCTAGTACTAGTATGAGTGGAATGAAAAAATGTATTAAATAGCTAAGGACTATGTTAGTATCCTACAATGTATGTATGTAGGTAGTAGGTATGTTCAATTTAAGGCAAAAATATGCAAGTGCGATTATGAAAGTGCAAAAAATACGCCCTACAGCTCTACGCATTTCCTAAAATGAGTACAGAGAGTGAATACAAACAACCATGGCATGCATGGTAATGGTACGTATGGCATGGCCAGCATTCGACTTCGAAACTACCAACATTTTTCGTTTTGCCTAGCCTTAGTAAGTCTTATTACAGCATCATTCTCTACATAATATTCCTTTACAGCATGAGTAGTCAGTATGAGCCAGCCAGAGATAAAAAAGCCTCAATAATACTCCAACTCTGTACTCTGTACTTTAGATTACATAGCAACTCTACAGAATTGAACAGTGTAGAGCAGTGTAGAGCAGAACAGAGGAGGATGGCTGGTTTCCCCTTAGAGTAAACTTTTATTTTATATCTGCCTTCCCTGCTTGCTTGCTCGCCTGCTCATACCATTAGTTCAGCTCTCAGTTCTAGAAATTTGAACTTATACATACCAACATATGTATACTGATATAGGTATTTGAAAATCTACTAGCTCCATTAAGAGCACCAACACCACCATCAACTCCAGATACTGAAGTAAAAAAAAAAAGTGAAGCCAAAGGACCATGGAATTGGACTCAAAATGAGAAAATATCGACAAAAGTCCCCAACTATCTTCAAGCTTATACCTTCTTACTTCTTACTATTGGTAGTACATATAACAACTAGTATATAGCAGTTTATGGATGGTGGTGGTGCTGGTGGTGGTTCTTATGACATTGCCAGAGAGCAAAGTGTAGGCTCTATGTCGATAGTTATATAGCTTAGCGTATGTAGGTAGGTTAGGTATAGATATGCAATAGTGGTAGGTAAATATGTAGGAGAGTCGATCTGAGATGAAATGAAATGAAAAGGATGGTAAATGAAGATTGTGTGATGGTATGAGTAAATCCCCACAAGTAAGTATACCCATATACTTACAACTTACTCATACTTTATACTTATATACGTAAATATTACGTATAACGTATGGTATACGCTGCATATAGTGTTGGTGTATGTGTGGTATCTATCACTTTTTCATTCTGTGCAATTCGAATGCCAGAATTTGAACAGAGAGATTACTCAATGCTTTCTTACTTATTAGGCACCACGAATCTCATTTTATCATGAATAGTCAGTCGAATAGTGCACACATTTACTCGTACCCTACGTATTACCTACACATGAATAGGAGAATATTATCCCGACTAAGGCTTTTATTCAACTCATTCTTAGTCAGGAAAAATAAATGCATATATTGGCTTCATTTTCGTATGTACGAGTATGTGTGTATCAGAAGCTAGGAGATTAGGCATACCTAACCTACCTACCTACTGAAGAGAACTGAGAAAAGAAATATGCAACGTGAGTCAGATGGAAATTTCAGTTTTATATAACCTTAAAGTCTCTTGACTTGGCTCTCAAGAGTTAGAGTTACTCCTGGTTAGCATATTTTTTAAATGTTTAAAATAAGTCAGTGAGACTGTAGTAATGTAAATGATATGTAGACTTGGAGGCTTTTGAAATTTTTTTATAATTTTTAAGTACCCCCAGCAGCACCAAAAAAAAGGTTCAAATGTCTGAGAATATTTTTTGGGAAATTGGACTTACACATGTAGTGCTACATAGGGTACTACTACTATGTACTACCTATTAGTATATGAATATGAATATGTAGCACAAAGGTATATACATAGTATTATATCATAGCAGTAATAGTATGAAGTATGTAGGATACGATATTAGATCCTGATTTTAAAATATAGTCATACTTGATTCTTGTGAAAAGTGAAACTTTGACTTTTTTATGCAAAACTTCTAGATAAGTACAGATCCTAGTGATCCTAGTGATCTCAAGTATGCATAACTACTGTAACTATGTATGTATCTAGTAAATGATATCTTACTACCTATACGAGTAGGTACTAGGTTGCGCATTTAAAGAACTAAAATTTCCGAAATTATTTCATAGAATTGAAAATCCTGTAAAGGTGTTTGCAGTTATTGATGAAAAACCGGAAATTGAACCCGGTTCTTCCCACAGTTTTGAATTTTTTGTACATTTTTTTTGGCAATTCAAAATATAAAAAGGATAAGTATACATACCTTACATTATACGAGAATATATCTAGTATAGATATGATATGAGGCTTATGTGATTATACAAAAAAAGATATCCAAAATAATAAAATAAACCAGCCAAAGCCAAACTAACATTAGATATGAAAAGATAGAACGGAAACCAAAGTATGAACAAAAAAATTACAAATTATTATTAGAATGTACTACAACATACTAGTACATATCAGTATTAGTAGTAGATAGATATGCCACAATCATATTGTACGATTTTGTTCAAACTCAAATAAAATTATATCTTTCCTCGACTGAACCATATCTGAACAATTTGAAATCCAATTTGAACAGAAATGAAATAATTCCACGATACGATACGATACGATACGATTAGATATACAAAATTACTCAGAAACACTGCGATAGTCAGCTAGATTGTTGTCCACTTTTCAACTAAAAAAATTTTAAACTCAAATGTTTTATCGATTTGTTCAGTTCAGTTTATATTTATACTCGTACTCGTATAATGCTTATGGTTAGTATACTCGTATATGTAAGGATTTGTCCATTTATCCCTAGTCCATTGACTTTGGGCCAGTGTCATAATCTAGAAACTTGTCTAATAATATTGACTTTATTTTCTAGCTGGATGCTTAAATGGTAGGTAGGGAATAAATTGAAAAATATGCTTAGAATTTTTGTAACTACAAAAAGTATAATATATCTACTACTATTAGGATAGAAATAGTGTATATATGTATCGATATAATATCGATAGCAAAACTTCAAGAAAGAACTTCTATAATTATATGTAGTTAGATAATTCATAGACAGTCCAGAATACTTGTACTTGTAGCGTAGCAGGTTATGTATATCCATATGTATGTATTGGGGTAAAATTAAAAATATTTTCTTTTATTATCCATCGTAAACTCTTCTCATATTTAAATCTATCTTTGTACTTTGTTCAAAGGCTCAAAGATACTACACGATGGTTGAAATGGCGATGGTGGTGTTGGTGTTGGAAATACTGCTGATATAACTAAGAATTGGAAAAATCCTTGAATTTTTTTCTCACTACCATACCATATCTACCAATGGTAGTAGATTGTATAATATAATGCATACTACCTCCTATTATAATATCAGTACTAAGGATAAATGAAAATTTAATGATGGTACATACAAATACAAAGTAAAGTCTGGTTTTCAAATGTACTTGTATAATACTATACTATAGGTAGTATAAGTACCAGTAATAGAAAGAAGAATTACAAATCCACAACATTTGCTGATGATGATGATGATCGAAACTTGATGATGATAATGATGAATAAGTACATGTGAATTTTGCACAATAAAAAATGATAGTAAAATAATACAATGATAAGTACAACTCTCAACAACTATTCAAAACCCTTCTTGTATCAGTAATAAGTACAATATATCTTGCAAAATCTAAAATAAGAATTATTTCTCCTCAAAAAAAATCATTTATTAAAAGCATGAATTACCTCTGAAGCTTTTCCTCAAAGCTAGAAAAAGAAAATATCAAATCCCTCCTCGTATCATTTTTGAAAAATTTTGTAGCATTTTTTTTCGAGTTTTCACACAAAAAAAATCACTCACTCGATCGATCGATACCTTTTCCACTTACCACAAAATAATTTTGGATTATTATATGTTAATTTATAGTCGTAGTACTTAGCACAAAATTTTTTTTTCACTTTTCTTAAACTTTTCTCAAAAAATTATTGGATATTTGCGAGTATATACTGTAGAACTCGATTATGTAGTTTCTTCTTTCCTCTTTTTGTGTCAATGTCGTGTGAGTGAGAAAATTCTATTTAGTACTAGGCAGAATAAATAATATGATAGTATAGTAGATGGTCGAAGGATGGTTTTTCAATGTGATACAAATTATTTTGTAATTGTAATTGTAGTTAAGTCGATAGTAATAACAATGACTTTGACTTCGAATGGTATGGTATGGGTATGGTTATTCTGAACGTATGTTCTAGTGCAGCAGAGCTGTAGAAGCACGTCTGACGAGACTCGAGTAGGAAAGAGAACTGAAATGAAAACAGACCAGTGAGAATGCTAAGTTCGTATATGAAACCTTCAGCTTCAGCGACTGACTCACAAGGCCTTGGGAAGTTTTTTTGGCTCAGACATTACTCAATGCATTCAAACCCAACTACATACTCGTACATACATACTACTTAAACATACTATGGTGTATATAAGTACCAAGTTATAAGGCTTATATCTACATAGATGATGTAGAAAATATTATGTAGTGAGAGAGTACAGCGAACCATGCAAGAGAAGTATACCTAGTTAAAATATCCTACTTTACTACATAGCTAGCTAGTACTTTTGTACTACACTATACGACTACTATTTATTAGGATTCATAAAATATAGAGGATTTTACTTTTATAAAAGCTAGCACTAGAACTCGATCTAACTTCCAATTCAACCACCACCACCAGATACTTTATACCAATATATAAGTACTTACATATGTACTACCTACATACTTCAATGTATGTAGATAAGTAGATACTACTATTATAGCTATAGTACATATACATACATAAGAGAAAGAAAATACAATAATACTTGCACAGCCTGAGTCAAGTCTTATGGACTTACTAGCAAAGTCTTTATATGAAATTCAAAATAAGTATTTCCAAAGCTTTTACTTATTCCATACCATGCGTATACATATAATACAGATACATACATTCGTGTATATTTAGTAGTACCTACTAGGATACTACTGACGGTTTTTAAGTCAAAAGAGCTTTTTTACGGAGCATGGTAAAATTTTTTTAAATGATTATTATATTCTATTAG
>JAQIXA010000606.1:0-38809 GCA_034699045.1 Nanhermannia cf. coronata Gr-Ori-00579
CATCCATCCATACATACATACATACATGAGGATCAAATACATACCCCGAGCATCGCTAAAGCTCTGTCGGGGAAAAATAAGTTGTATGAAATTTGTATTGCAAATGCCAAAAAACTAAAATCTAAAAACTCGAAAAGTAAAGTGAATCAGACTATTCAATTCAATATGTATTAGTTCTTATGAAAGTTTTACTTAAATAGCTCTACAGGAGGCAAGTAAACCAATACTTGGCACAAAAGACAAATATTGAATCTTATCTTTAGTGAATTGAATCTTTGAATCTCTTTAGATAATTCATATACAGCAATTAATATCTTTATTTTATATTAGAAATAAATATTAATTACCTAATCGATAAATATTCTGGGGAATCTGAACAAATTTTAAATAGGTAATTGAAACTCTACCTGTTCATTCCTTTGTATTTAAGAGTCCAATGATATCTATAATTTGCAAAAAATATCAAAAATCAGGAAAAATATATCTACAACCTACTGTTATCTACAATTTATTTTCAAGTTTTAGGTTGTTTTTTTCATGAATATTTATTTATTAGAATTAGGTTGTTGGTAGTCAAAAAATCTAAAATTTTGATCAAACATTTCATTTATTTATATAACTCGAATCTTTCTGATTCTGACTCTGACTACGAGTATGAACATTATATTAGTTTTAAGGCTATTTGTAAGGTTTCTTAGATTATATTCCAACAAATTTTAATTCATTTTTAAGTAGTACCGATATAGGTAGGCAAAATGCAAAATTGAATACCTGTATATCTATTTAAGACTTCTACGTAGGTACTTAATCAAATCAAATTATACCTAGAATTTTGATTACTAATATTTTCATTAGTAATAAATATGCAAACAAAATGAGTTTACTTGTACTCTCTTATGAGTACGGGTATACCGCTATTTGATCGATTAGGAAATGGGTTTTTGAGCCTGACTTTGACTATATTTTATATATAAAACTACTGATAGTACCTACTACTTACTATAACTTGAAAATAAGACCCGAGAAATCGGATCACCCGATCGCGAATCTCTGAAATTTGAAGTTTGCAATGTAAGTTTTAGTTTTTCACAAGTCTCCACCCGGGTATGATCTCTACAGATTTTGTTCAAAAATAAATATCGAATTACGACTTTAATATATATCCTACTAGTTGCAAATCTTAATTAACTTCATTATATTTTAAATTACAAAGTGTCGTTTGTACTTGAAAGAGCTTTTTCGTATATCCCATAATAACCCATATCAACTTTTAAATTTACATCATCATCCTTTATCTTTAATATCTGTATCTGTTTTTGTAATTTGGAGTTAGTGCTGGTGATAATTTAATTAGTTTTTTGATCTCTGAATCTGGCTTTGAGTGCTTAAGGATTCATAAAAAGAAAGATTATACTTTTTTGGATTTTTGAGTTTGGAACTTAATATAGACGTAAATTTTTATTATAGGTAGATCATAATCATGTGTACCCTCATCTCATAAATAATGAGCCAAATATTAGCTTTTATTAATTACATGTAGGATTTCTGTTGTTTTTTGACTTAAAAAGTATCTTATAAATTGAGATTTAAGGTTTTTCAAGATATATGAAACAGTTTTTTAATCGGTTTTTTGAACTGTTTTTAGAGATAGTAAAATATGCTTAATTGAGGCATAAAAAGTGAAATAATCTATTTTTACGATTTTACTTATCTTATGAATCATGAAGAATCACATCTGTCCTTTTTAATGTCAAACAAAACTATATTTGTAATATGTAGGTAGTATCATTAGTTGTAAATACGTACGTACGTTGTAAGTTGTATCCTACTAATGTTATTTATATTTATGTAATTTATAGTTTTTTGAGGGTTGTCGAACTCGGTTTATGCACAATTTTTGCAATATTGCAATTTACAATCTGATTTTTGCAATTTTTTGACGAGTGTATTCATAAATATGGGGTTCAAATTGAGAATGCAATTTTTCGAGTCGATTTGATTTGATTATAATGATGGTGAATTTATTATTGGAATTTGTAACTTGACGTTATTCTCATAGTATTGGTGGATATCCAGCAATATCCACTATATACATACGGAATGTCCGAAAAGGAAAAAGATTTGCAGAATGATAAAATACAAGAAGTCGATGAAGTTAGTACTACTGGTAGTCCTGGGACCAAAACACAAATTGTAATCAAAAAATCGAAGCCAACGAGGAAGTATTTTTTCAGGAAACATGTTCAGATTCAGGAGAATGTAAAAATACCTGATATTATTGAACCAGCAGCTGCACATCAAGAACCATCAGGATCACAACAACCACCTGGAGAAATTGCAAAAAAGTCTGATTTTGATGGACCGGTTAAGATTCGGGCTAAAGTAACGACCCTTGAGGAAATTTTGAGGGCTCAAGATAAGGCTCTTGAGAGGCTTAAAGTACCACAATATCCGATAATTTCAGGTGCAAGTGCTGCAAGAACTACTTTTTTGAAAACTGCTTCAGTCAAGAGGAAAAGATCGAGATCGCCAAGACATGAAATTAATGAAAGATCTGAGCAATTATGTCTGAATCCAGACCAACAAGGCCAAAGGGAGAAAATGACCAGATTTGCGTCACAAGAATCTTCAGAATTTGAAGAAAAGATACAAAAAGTGAAGAAATTAAGATCTGTCCCTAAAAGTCATTCAGTTTCAGGATGTGATCCTGATGATTCAGTACCTTTGAATTGCTCGAGGTGTTGGTCGACTTCACAGTCAAGTAGTGAAAGTCCTTGTGAAAGTGACCCAAGTAGTTCTGATGATTTGAATGGTTTGAAAAGGAAAAGTAGACGATGTTTTTGGTCAAAAAGTTCAAATTTTGTGCTCTTTCTTAATACCCTGTTGGGTTTTATTACTAAAGTTTATTGGCGCCTTGTTGATGCCATTTTTGGCATTGAACCTCCTTTTCGGGGAGAAGATGGAGAAGGTAGTAACCTTTTGACCCAAAATTTTATTGGCTTCGTTTTAAATAGTCAAAAATTTAGTTTGATTGCATTTTTTCATTTTACAAATATATACAGATACATAGTTCTTTTTTGACTTTTTCACAATTGGTGTAGACTATAGAATTTTAATTTAATTATAGAGATAGAAAATAGTTTTAAAGCAAAAAGTAATTAGAGTTAGAGTACCTACTTGTAAGTACCGGAAACCTATATTTACGATATAGGACCTTAAATTATTCAAAGAAAATGTAGGAGTAAAAAGTATGTTGAAAGTTACTTAAATAAGTTTTTTTTTGTTTTTTACAGAAACGGAGCGGAGAATTCGAGCCAATGATCCACAATTTAATGCAAAGTTTGCGTATGCGGTAAGTGCTCGACCTTGTTCGAAACTTATTAATGTTTTAATCTTTTTTATATAAAGTATTTTTAAGGAACCTAATACAATAGGTGCAATATCAAAATTCCAAGTTGTCCAATTTAAAGTGACCATTCAGTTTATAGAACTTTGACTTTATAATTACAATCCCACTTTTGTTCATTCTGATTAGTCTAGATAACAAGGCCAATATTTTATAATTTCTCTTTCTCACTA
Organism: Nanhermannia cf. coronata Gr-Ori-00579; assembly: GCA_034699045.1. Taxonomy (NCBI): domain Eukaryota; kingdom Metazoa; phylum Arthropoda; class Arachnida; order Sarcoptiformes; family Nanhermanniidae; genus Nanhermannia; species Nanhermannia cf. coronata Gr-Ori-00579. Next base: position 3,580 of record JAQIXA010000606.1, read on the forward strand.
ATCATCTCATTCTGATAGCTACCTACTCATGGTTTATGTTTGGTATTTTGATTTCTAACAAATGCGTCTACTCTTATATGAACGTTTTTAAGGTAGGCAGATACTTAAAAAGTGTGATATTTTAAGGAGGTATTTTTAGACTGTTCTTAATTACTATTATTAATTCCTATTCTTAAGTGAGAATTCGAGTTCATAGTCTTCCTGCTCTCGACTGAAACTTGATATAAAAACTATCCTTTTATAATAAAACTTTCGACGATGTAAACTTTGGCTACAACCGCACTTCTGTATATTACTCTCTATATAGGTAGTACAAAACTTGAGTGCAGAGAAATAATTTAAATATCTCTTCTAATTTTTGATAGAAATTTATAAGATGTTAATTTATGATTTATCAGTATTATAGTATTTTTTATAGGTCGAAGGTGTACAAAAATCGATTTTCAATTGCCATTTACCAAATACCAACTGCTGATAGATAGATAATAATATAATAGTCGATTGAGAGCCTTTTTACTTGATGATACTATACTAGAGACTTTGGCATACTTAAAATATATAGGTATTGTGAATTAGAATTTGTTGAATGAAACGAAAAAGAATATAGGTACCTATATCTTTTATCTGTAGGTATCGGCGGTATAGGTATACCTACATAAACATAATTTTTAAAAATAGTTGGTAGGAGGTATATAGGTATATTATATTTTTAGACTAAAAGCTATTAGGTACAATTCTTTATAAATTGTAGGACTGTCATTTTACCCAGTTCAAAGGGCCAAATTTTGTTGTAAAAATCATTTTTCTACAAAAATTTCCACAAATCTTTTCTAATAATGTAGATATGTATTTACGATTAAAGATTAATTAAATAATTAAAGTCTATTTAAGTAGGGTACAAATTAATAAAAGTTCCTAAATGAACTTTAAAGACTTTGAAGATATGTAAGAAATCAAGCTAGCCATTCAAAGGAATGAAATTTTTTTGAAATTTTAAAAAGTATCCTTATGTAGGAATTTTGCTGTCGGATGTACTATTATAACTAGTATCAGAGACATAAGTAGGGTACCTTTCCTAAAGTATTTTGAATATAAGAATTTCGAATTGAGTTTTAAGAAGCCGCAAATTGAACATGTAGAAATGTAGAAGGTTATGAAAGAAAAAAAATGGTCTTAAGTGAGGAATTTTCAATATTTCGGAGAAAGTCAATAAAATAATCCTTGGCATTATAAGAAAGAAAGTGATTTAAAGCTTCAATACCTTTATAATGGTATTAAATACTTAAGCTCGTAGTATTTTTCCCGAGAATAATGAAACTACGTCTTTTTAAGGGAAAAAAATGGAATTTTTTGTGAGTTGTGATGTTGGTTGAATTGGATTAGATTTAAAATTGTAATGCTTCAGATTATTTATGTAGATTTGAGTGAGTTTTAGGTATTTTCCCTTTCTAAATCGATTTATCGTTAGGTAGTAGTTTAGTAGCGTATTTTACTTTTTTTTTCAAATAATTTCCAAATATTTTGTAGCCTTTATTTTAAAGTTTAAGTTAAATAGCAAGGACTTTCTCTCAATGACTTTTTAAAGTTTAGATTGGGGATTTAGATTATGATAGAAAGGATTTAATCTAATTTTAATCTTAGTAGAAAATATTTTTTAAGCAAAATTGTGTCAAAAATCTGCTGAATTTTAAAACTTACCAAAATTATATTTTTATTTATAAAAACATTTTCATTAGAATAAATATTAGAAATTTTCCTGGAAGGTAGATTCGATTGCAAGGGAGCATAAATTGATGATGCTTTGAACCTTGATTAGCGATAGACTGCAAAAGATATTTTATTATAATCATTTTTAGGTATCAAGCTCAAGAAAGTAAAAACTTTTTTGTCATTTTCACACGTTTTACCAAACCCTGAGGTCAAAACCCCTTAAGAAATACATCAAAGATACTTTTTAGAATTCTTAAATGCTATTTCCTATAGGATTTTGGCCGTGTCCGTGTGGTTGGCAAAAACCGTGATATTTATTTCGAAAATTTTTGGAATTGACCAAAGAAGGTCTTCGGTTCTTGGGTATTCTAGAAAGGGATTTAGCATCCTTGAACTATGGTTTTTTATTTGTGTGAAATAGCAAAATCCTCTACTGGGATGCAAAAAAATCTCTTGTTTGTTAATATCTGTATTTATTTTGAAATGAAATATTCTTCACTTTTTTATGAATGGTCACATACAGACAAGTAGTTTGAATTTTGAATCTTATCTTAAATATTTGAATATTATAAGCTGTCTTGAGGATTTGAATGAACTTGAATGGGAAAATGGGAATGTGACTGTTTGAACTTTTGTGAAATCGATTATTTACTAATCTATTTTCTTATCTTTAATTTACAGAATAATTATATCAAGACTTCAAAATATAGTATTTTTACATTTCTACCTCTAAACTTATTCGAGCAATTCCAGCGATTAGCCAATTTCTATTTCTTATGCCTTTTGGTACTTCAGGTAAAGTTTAAGTTGAATTTATTTGATCAATTAATTCTAATGCACAAATGCCTACTTTTTATTAATAGTTGGTTCTTTTTGTATTTTTTGCAGGTGATACCCGTGATATCTTCATTAACTCCATTTACAACTGCTGTTCCTCTTATATTTGTATTATCTTTAACTGCTATTAAGGATGCATATGATGACTTTGTAAGCTAATCTATTAATTTTTTTATTAGACTTGAAATTAGAATTTTACTCACTTATATTTTTTTTAAATTAATAGCAAAGACATCGAAGTGATTCTCAAGTTAATAATAGGAAATCATTAGTCTTAAGAAATGGTCAGTTAAAAGAAGAACGATGGCAAAAAGTAAGTAAATTTCAAAATAGAGTCTAAATTAAAGTATTTTGAAAGAAAGGTGTGAGAAATTGGTATGTTTACTTGTTACAGAAGTTTTAGAAACTGAAAAAATATTGTGTTTGAATAGAATTAAAAGGGGATTCATTCTAAATCTTTTCCCTCTTATGGGATTCATTTGTTTACCCAAGTGGTTCTTTCAATTTAAATCTTATTATTTCATGTATTTTAAAACTTTATCCGAAATCCTTTAAATCTCTGAGAATAAGTCTAAATATGTAGCATATTTTTTAGGATTATAGGTAGGTATACCTAATACCCTAATACCATACCTATACTTGTAAAAGTATCTTGGTAAAAGTATCTTGGTAAAAGTTTCCAAATAATATATTTATATTCACGTCAAATTATTTACGCAAAGTTGAAATACTTTTGGGTAATGTTTATGTTTGAATTGATAGATTAAAATACCCGTTTTACCCTGACCTATATGAAATATTTCAACAATTTTTTAACTTTGTACTTTATACCTATACCTACTATACTTTATTTTGCTTTCTCTCGATTTCAATTATTTACTTCCTTTTTTGGGATATAGAATTCAGAGGTTTGTTTGAATGTAGCCTTGAAGGGTATTTATTTATTTATTTATTTTGTTTCTTTTCGAGATTTCTAAGAGATTTTCTGCTACATTAACGAATTGAAATCTTATCTCGGTCTCTATAAAATATCCTGTATAGTTAGTTTAAATAATAACACTTGACAATAATCACCTGACCAATTTATTTAAGCTTTTTATTAATTGCACATTTTGGTAAATTTGAATTGCTATAATGTACTGTGTTTTATATTATTTTAAAGGTTCAAGTTGGAGATGTAATTCGTATGGAGAACGATCAGTTTGTAGCGGCAGATGTGCTGTTACTTTCGACTTCGGAGCCGAATGGTTTGTGTTACATCGAGACTGCAGAATTAGATGGGTAAGTTGGAATTTAGCCAAAAAACAAAATATGATCAAATCGAAAAGAAGATGTAAAAATTTTGTAAAAATTAGTGTTTTTGAAAACCATGATATTCTTTTTGATAATATTATGTAATATTATGTATTTTGATATTATGTAATTTAGAAAAAAATGTAATTTTTTAATTAAACTTCGGTTTCGGTAGTAAACTTTTTATTGGTTTTTTATAGGGTTGTATATTCAAATATACCTTCATGTTTGAATGACCATTATTATAGCAGTTAGGTAGTAGTTTTAGCTATTTGTTTAGATATTTAGGTACTAATTTATTCTGCAAAAATATACTCTCTGAGTTACTAGTATAATACTAGGTATTATATTTGACGAATTAAAAATTGACCAAGTGCGTGTACGATATTAAATATTTTATGATATTTGAAAATGAAATCGAAAATGCCAATTGGGAATTACCCGTCTACAAAAACTCCAAACCAATTACCATTTAAAATTATTGAGAAATAATATTTGTAAAAGCCATATTATACTTTCTTGCGAATTTTAAAGGTTATTGTTTAATATTTTAGTTAGTAAATCTAGATACATAGGTATTTAAGATTGTTTTAAATGTCATTTTTTTGTTTTTTTTTTACAGAGAGACGAACTTGAAATGTCGCCAGTGCCTTATTGAAACCGCGGAAATGGGTCAGGAACCAGAAAAACTTGGTATGCATTAGTTTGTCAAAAATTAGGTTTTATAGAACTGAAATTTTGCTATTTTTTACCTTTGTTAAAGGTCAATTTGATGGGGATATTATTTGTGAACCACCGAACAATCATCTAAATAAATTTGAAGGAACTCTTACTTGGAGGGGGAAAAAGTAAATAAAAATGTTTCAAATAAATTAAGTACCTTACCTATTCTATAGAATATGAATAGTCTGGTTTATAGATATTTAATTAGATACAAATTGCTAAAAAAGCACCGAACTTGTTGTTTTAATGATCTTTATAAAAACCAATTACTTCTTTGATTTTTGAGTATTGTATGTGCATATCAATTCTATAAAGTTTGTATTTTGTATTTTTGAGGTATTTTATTGAGATTTTCGAATATATAGGTTCTTACTTGTTTGTTTGTTAGTTAAGAGATTGCCCATTTATTTATTAACTTTTTACATAAAATATTGATATTTTATTTGTGTTTTTTAATGCCAGATATCCATTAGATAATGACAGAATTTTGCTTCGAGGTTGTATTTTACGGAATACCCAGTGGTGCTATGGTAAGGCTCAAATTTTGAAACCTAACCTAAAAGGTGCTATTATATATCTCAAAATATATTACATTACATAACATAATTATAGGGAGTGTGGTCTTTGCCGGCAGGGATACAAAGCTCATGCAAAATTCGGGTAAAACGAAATTCAAGAGAACGAGTATTGATCGTTTGCTCAATTTTATTATATTAGGAGTAAGTAAAGGATTCTTTTAAATGTTTTTTTCATATTTTTTATTAGACCCAAAAAGTCAGACTTGGATAATCCTATCATAGTACTAGATATGATAGCATAGTATAGCTAATGTCCTTTTAAAATACTTTTATTTTCTATTAAAAAATAACTTATATTTTTGATATTTCAGATTGTATTTTTCTTATTATCAATGTGCTTATTTTGCACGATTGCGTCCGCCGTCTGGGAGACTATGATAGGCCAATATTTTAGATCATTCCTCCCATGGGATACACTTGTGTAAGTTCTAAAAAATTTTTTATTTTTTTATTGTTTTTGCATAAATTATAAATAATAGTCTTTACTTCTACTATGATAATCTATATATAGGATTTCGAATTCTTCGAGTTCAAATTTTAATTGCATATTACTTAAATATTTAATTCTAAAGAACTTTAAAGTTGATAAAAATGGGAATTTTGACTTATTTAAGAAATATTGTTTTATTTTTTTTAGCCCAACAGATCCAAAAGAAGGTCCAGTCATAATCTCACTTCTAGTCTTTTTCTCATATGCCATTATCCTTAATACTGTTGTACCTATATCATTATATGTTAGGTAAATGAAAATGTCACATTTCTACCTCTGGATTGTCACATAATATATAATTATATTTTACTTTATTTGCTCGGATTTTTAGCGTGGAAGTAATAAGACTTATGCAATCATTTTTAATAAACTGGGATATGAAAATGTACCATGAGGTTTGCCAATTATCTATTTTCAAATTTGCATTTGTTTGAATTTCAATTAAAATAATTAACTTTTTATTTACTATTGTAGTTAAGCAATACTCCAGCTAAGGCTCGAACGACTACATTAAATGAAGAACTTGGCCAAATTGAGTATATTTTTTCAGATAAAACTGGTACTTTAACTCAGGTACTAATATTTTTTTACAGGCAGCTTGACCTTTTACTGTTATTGGATGGTTAAAGTACTTCTTTTTGAAATTTTATCTTTTCTATATTATATTGCAGAATATAATGACATTTAACAAATGCACTATAGCTGGGATATCTTATGGTGAAGTGTATGATCCGAATACTGGAGAAATTCTGGAGAATGAGGTTTGTTTTATTTCACAAAAAAAAGAGCTGAAATATCGATACGGGCTAGTGCTTTTTAAAGCATAAATTGCTTTCACTGGCTTTCTCTTTACTTTATATGACTTTCCTTTTATATCTTTTTGGAAGATAGCTATTTTTTTGAAAAAAAAGCTGTATCGTTTTGGGTTTAGATAGATATAAATAAATAATATACACTTTATATATAATAAGTAGGTTATAATTTTAGGCCTTAGGCTCTAACTCTAACGATAAAAGTGTAATGTCTAATTGGTCATTTATCGAATTAAAGTAAGCATGTCAAAGTTTTAGCAACTAATACTAATACTTTATATACTTATCTAAAATAGTTGTAATTAAGGCATTTTATATTTGGGTTTCTGTTTCTAATAATTAAATGAAGTTTTTAGCTTTAAATTTTTGACTCGATAAGAATTTTAAGCATATTTAATTGGATAAAATGTCGGCTCAAATAATTTGTAAAGTATTGTGAACATACTTCTTGTAATATTGACTTAACTACTTCTAATTTGTATCTTTTTCTAATAATGATGGTTTTTTTCTGACTTTTTTAACGAGCTCGAAATGCGGGTTAAGTTTTGAAATTTTTTGAATAGTTTGGTGTGATTGTAATTAAGGATTAAGGTGTACTGTTTAAATGTAAATAATTTTTGATAACATTTTTTGAATAGTTTTGTAGTACCTTAGTAGTATTCCGTACTTATCTTTACACATTTTAAGTTTGCATGAATAATTATCGTGTTTTTTGTTTTATTTTCATTTTTCCCCTTTCATTGTGAATTTTCTTGTGAAGCCATCAAAAGATCAAGATAGTTTAGATCGAGAAAGGGATCGAGAAAGTGATGCTTCGTATGCCTACTATGCTGCAAAAATGTTCAAGAAAAGATCAAGGGCTGAGAGATTGTTCAAGACAGCTATACCCAATCTTCTGAAATACAAAAAGAGTCATGAGATTGAGTTCAAATTTAGAAAAGATTCAGCCAGTGAACAAGGTGATGTCGATGGAGAAAGTATTGAAAATGAAGAATTACGAGCATCACAAGGGGAAAATATTGGTGAAGCTGAAGAACTTTTACGACCAATCTCTGGTCTTAAACCGAATGTAAAAATCCATTTATTCATCATTTAGAACAGAGTTATATTTGTAATGTTCAAACTAGGGTATTCTTTATTAGGGTATAAATGGAATTTATAGCAAAATGTGTAATAATACTCTTTAACCTTTTCTTAATCTAAAAATATTCGTTTTTTATTACTATATTTACCTTTTCACTTTCACCTGTGAAAGTATACCTTAAAAATTTTTGATGGCTTTTTTATTATGATTTTTTTTTAATTTGTGCACGATGTAATCTTATTTTATTAACACATTTTGCTCCTTATTTCAATTTTTAATATTTATACCTACTATTATAAAACTGTAGTAGTAGTACTTGGATTTTTATGACTAACACAATATTATATGACTAATTCTGAGCTCTAAACTAGTACAAAACAAAATAACACTATTTTTATTTTTTTGCATTTTTGATTTGCATATTTGTATTGTATAAGGCATTTTAAGATTTAAGATAATTGGGCAAGTTTTTTTTTAGATTTTAATGCCCGTCGATTTTTCATCGAATCCATACCATGAGCCGAAATTTCGATTTTATGATCAGACTCTCTATGATGCTGTTAAAAGTGGTGATCGTAAGTTTTTTAAACATTAATTTTATGAATACATATTAAATATTTCATAAAATTAATAATGCCCTTTACCTACTTTATTAGGTGATGTCCAAATGTTTTTCAGACATTTAGCTTTATGGTAAGTTATTTCGCAAAACTTGAGACGAAAATAGTATCTAATGTTTTGATATTTTTATTTTTAGTCATACTGTGATGTCTACCGTGGATGAACAATCAGGTAATAAAAATATATAAATAATTTTATTGTAAGGGAGAGATACACTTGATTTATAAAGTTCTTTTAAATTTTTAATATAGTACTAGAGTATCAAGCTCAAAGTCCGGATGAAAATGCTTTAGTTTCAGCTGCAAGAAATTTCGAATTCGTATTTAAAGAACGTGCCCCAGACAGTATATCGATAATTGTTTTAGGAAATACTGAAGTTTATGATCTTTTGTGTATTTTGGATTTCAATAATGTTCGCAAGCGAAGTAAGTATTATTTAAATATATTAATTGATAATTTTATTAAAGTTCATTGAGGTAACTTTGTCTGTATTTTGTTTTATTTTTCTCAAGTGTCAGTCATTGTTCAATCTCACAAGGATAAAAAGATCCTGCTATTGTGTAAAGGGGCGGACTCAATAATCTATGAAAGACTTGGGAATGGAGATGAGGATACTAAATTGAAAACTCAGGAACACTTAAATAAGTTTGCTGGAGAAGGACTGAGAACTTTAGTCTTGGCTGTTAAGGAATTGACACCTGAATATTTCGATGATTGGAAGGAAAGGCATCATGAGGGTCAGTTTAATAATTATAAAAAAGTTTTAACAATTTTCAACGATTTTTTTAATTTTCAGCTGCTGTATCATTGAATAATCGTGAGGAATTGCTGGATGAGTTATATGAAGAAATGGAGAGAGATATGAAGTTAGTTGGAGCTACAGCAATCGAGGATAAATTGCAAGATGGTGTCTCACAAACTATTTCCAAGTAAATCAATTTTTTTTCTTGCAAAAAAATTATAAAAAATCTAATTTTGTATTTTTTTCAAATTAAAAGCTTGCTTTTGGCTGGAATAAAAATATGGGTTCTAACAGGTTTGCAATTTTTCTAGACAGTTTCTTTCGAATTTGAATAATGAATATCTAAAACCTTTTGTTGAGTATTTCAGGTGACAAACAAGAAACAGCAATAAATATAGGATACTCTGCTCAATTATTAACCGATGAACTCAACGATATTTTCATCATCGATTCTGTGTCATTTGAGGATGTAAAAAGTCAATTAATCAAGTATTTGGAGGCAACACAAAAGAATCCTCCACCACAAAGTCCAAGTGGAGATTACCCCGAGCCAGAGGTTCAGTTTAAAAAGAGTGGAATCTCAGCAGGTGATATGGGATCTGTCACATTTAAGGAGAATAATGAAGGTTTTCACCCGGGAGATGATTCTATCATTGCAGACTCTGAATATAATGGAGGGTATGCTGTTATCGTAAATGGTAAAAACATAATCAATTTAATTTATGAAAATAATTTTTTAAAATATTCGCTAAAAGAGGTTTTCATTTTATGCAAAAAAGGTCATTCACTCGTTCATGCTCTATCGAGTCAATTGGAGCAATTGTTTTTGGACCTGGCTTCAAATTGTAAGAAACATATTAATAATTCGCTGTTCCTTATAATTTTTTGAAAATTCTTTTACTAAATAGGTAAATCTGTGATCTGCTGTCGGGTAAGAGATTGCAAACTATTCTAAAAATCATGTTTTGATATTGTTGTTTTTGTTTTCCATTTTCTAAAGGTTACACCACTTCAAAAAGCTTTAGTTGTTGAACTAATAAAAAAGTACAAAAGAGCTGTCACTTTGGGTATTTATTTTCATTTTCTTTTTCAATTCTTTTTTTAATGGTTTTTTTTAAAATAAAGCTATAGGTGATGGAGCTAATGATGTCTCAATGATTAAAAGTAAGTCGTTAGAGTTTAGTTTAGAGATTTTCGTAGATCGAGTCGAGTTCATATTATATTTTTTGTTTTAATTTCCAGCTGCTCATATTGGAGTCGGTATTTCTGGACAGGTAAATTTTATATATTTAGATTCATTATCATGCTTTATATAAATTATTTTTTAGGAAGGATTACAGGCTGTACTCGCAAGCGATTATTCAATTGCCCAATTCAGATTTTTAGAAAGACTTTTATTAGTTCATGGCCGTTGGAGGTTCGTGTTGAAACTTAATTTTTTTATTTTAAATCAACTGACTAAATCATTATTTATTTTTTATAGTTATTATCGAATGTCTAAATTCCTGAGATATTTTTTCTATAAAAATTTTGCATTTACTTTAACACATTTTTGGTATGGTAAGTAAAAGAGTACTACATATTATTATTTTGAAATTAAAAGTACCCTACCTATATCGGTTGCTCTAATATTTTCTCTTGCATTTTACAGCGTTTTTTTGCGGATTTTCTGCTCAGGTAATATAGAAAATAATTTCATGAAATTAATAAAGAAACTAATTTTTATTATTTTTCTATAAAGACGGTTTTTGACCCGATGTTCATTTCAGTTTACAATTTATTTTATACTTCATTGCCAGTTCTTTCAATTGGAATATTTGATCAGGATTGTAACGACGATTTGTAAGATTAAACTACTATTCTGACTTTTAGGCAGGGTATCTAATTTCTGATGATTTCTAGTTCAATTCGTTATCCGAAATTGTACACTCCTGGCCATCTAAATCTTTTATTTAATAAAAAAGAATTTTTTAAATCAGGTATAGATCAAAACTATGAAATGTACTTGAATACAAGTGAATTACAATTACAATTTTTTTCAATTTCAGCCCTTCATGGCTTTGTTACTTCTTGTGTTCTATTTGTTATTCCTTATGGTAAGTACCCTACGAAATCTAGTGGAGTTAATTGCTTTACAAAATTATTCTCGCTTTTTTTCAGGTACTTATAACCACGCAATTTCGGCCGAGGGCCAAGGTCTATCTGATCACATGCTTTTCGGAAGCGTTGTTTCAACTATTCTAGGTAATTAAGATACGGATTTTAGTTCAAAATTCAAGCTCGAAAAAATTATTTTATTAATTATTTAAAATTCTTGATATTTTTAGTCGTTGTTGTTACTGTTCAGGTAATTAATTACGACAAAATATAAAATTGAATTAGATTTATAATGATAATTTTGAACAGGTTGCACTCGATACTTCATACTGGACTGTTTTTAATCATATAACAATATGGGGCTCACTTTTATTTTACTTTATACTTCATTATATTTATAATTTCGTCATTCGTGGGAGATACCTCGGATCATTAACCAAAGTATGTAAATGGATGATCACATTTCTTATCCGTAGCCAAATTGACCTTTTTCTCATTTTTTGTAGGGATTGCAAGAAGCAAGCTTTTGGTTCACACTAGTACTTACAATAATGATCTTAATATTGCCAGTTCTTGCATGGAGGTAATTAAAAATTCTTAATTGTTAAAGTAATTTTGCTATAATTGCGATTTATTGGTATTTCCAGATTTTATTTCCATGATGTAAATCCTACTCTTTCGGATCGAGTTCGACTGAAACAACGAGTCTCCTCTGTCAAGTACTAAAAAATTGAATATTTTAAAAGAATGCTTCTAAAATTTGTTATTTTTATTTTTAGGACTAGACCATTCCATGATAAAACACGCCGAACTCCTTCTGCAAGGTAGGTACTTTTATAGTTAGGTACTAGGATAGCGAATTATTTATCTCCCAACTATTATATTTCCTTTTTTTTGCTATTTGCAGAAGAAGTCGTAGATCTTTACGGTATTTATACAATTATTTCATTTTTTGTATCCAATATCAATAATAATGCCTAATTTATAATCGTTTTTTATTTTCAAGATCTTCTTATGCTTTTGCTCATCAAGAAGGATTCGGCCCATTGATTACATCAGGAAAAATTATGAGAAAGGTAGCCAATTTGATGACTAATAATAACTAATTAAAGTTTATAAGATTTGAGAACTCAAAATAAATTACCTAATATATTCCTCGTACTTATTTTAAAAATTTGTGGAGTCCTTTAAAATACCTATTATTTTCTATTTTTCAGGCCAAAATCAATAATAATACTGGGACAACTGTGGTTGGAAGTAAGTGATTTTGTTAATTATTATTACAAACTTGACTACGCTAGTCTAGTCAATCAGCTACATATCAGTAGCTTATAATCGTTGACTAATATTTTTTAGCATTTTCGTGCATTTAGGCTAAAATTATGGAATTTCAGGGCTGAAATAAATGCTCATTATATAATTAGTAGATTGGCCGTAAAATAATCAAGAAATAGTTATCTTTGTATCTATCTATGTATCTACATCTACAAGTTATGTATTTCAATTTTTTAAGGTTTGATCGAGAGTGTGACGAGTTTTGGTGCTTCAATGACCAACCCTCTGTCCTCAAGTCTTTTGTCTCGAAGTCCAAGGATCATGATGGTCAATCCAAGTTCTTCACCAAAAGAAAAAGATGCGAGTGCAAGTGGTAGTGGTAGTGGAAAGAGTCAACAAAAAGTTAAAGATAAAGATATTAATACAAGTAAAGATCAACCTTTATCCATTCGATTGTGATGTATAGGATAAATTTAGGCTATTTTAAATTATAAAAAATGGATCAAATATCTAAACCTAATAATTATGAGTACTACATCAATTGAAAATACATATTAATTACCTTAACCTACCTACTAGTTAGTATAGAATAGATTTATACAATTTTATAGAAAATATTACAAAAACCTAAACCAAATCCCTACACAAAAACGAAACAAATATACATATACAATTTAAAAATATTTATTAAACATACTCTAAAAAAACTTTAATTAATTTAGAGAAATTAGTTAGGTAGGTAAATACAAGTACCTAATATAGTAATCAAGTACTTCAACAATCACAGATATTCAAAATATTTTTGTCAATTATTTTTATATACCTTACCTACCTATAAAATACACATTTTTTGTTTAAAAAATCAAAGATTTCAATTCATTGATTGAATTGATTGCAAAAAAGGTATTTTTTACAAAATTTGGGGGAGGAAAAATTGTATATTATTGTGCCTAATACTGATAAACCTGAAAAATTTGGTGCTTTGTGATCTTTAAAAATGTAATAAATAGTTATTTAAATTCATAATTATTACGTCAAGTATTATAAATATTGTATTTATGTTTTTAAAAAGATGTTAATTTTCTGTTTGCAAACTGTTTATACTAGATATATACTAATTATAAAGTGCTTACTACAAATAATTTTAGATATGAAATAAAAAGGTGCTATATTTTCCAAACTTTAAATCATCGTATTTTATGTTTCTTGTTTTTTATTTTTTCTGGATATAATTTTTATTATAAAGTAGGTATAAAAGTTATTTTTATAAATTACTAACTAAAAGATTAGACAATCACATTCTAACAAAATATTATATCATTTTTGATAATAAAACACTTTCTTTCAAGTTAGATAATTTATACTTTAGGTATTTTTCACGAGATCAATAAGATAACTAGGTAGGTAGTAGATTTAATATAAATATAAATTAGGTATTATATGAATGTAATGTGTATAAATATATATGTAAATATGTATGGGATATTCAGGTAGATATTGCTCTGTTTGGCTATAAACATTACCTTCAATTTTCTAAATAGGTAAGTAAATATAAAATAGAGACCAAATTCAGTCATTCAGAGCTGAGATTGAGATAAGTGAAAAGACCATAATGATTTGTCATTTGATAATTGATTATGAACCGGGGGATAATTAATTATAAAGTATTTGATTGATTAGATTATTGAACACATGGAAGTAAAAGTAAAAGTAAATGTTTTGGTTTTTTAGATAAATAAATACAATTCGAAATTCATTAGATCTTTTTAGTCGATTATAAATGTATAATTAGAATAATTAGAATAAACTATAGGTAAGATAGAAAATATAAATTTAAAGAATAAAGAAAAAGATAATTATTATTTTCTTACAATTTTGGTCAATCGTAGCAGTTGGCAGTCGAATTTATCCTGAATAAATTGGCCCGGCTCTTTTCTTCTTCTTCGTTAAAAATTCAATAAGATTGAAATGTTTCGCGGATTTACATTTGCAAGCATGTTTACTAAAATAGCATAAAATGGGCTTTTTCATTTCCCCTTCCCCTTCCTTAGCTGACTGCTCTGCATCGTGTAGACCAGTAGTGCCAGAGTTTAAAATGAGCGATGATTGTGTTGGTTCTTTCTCATTGAAGAGATTCTTTAATATTGGTTTTGGTAAGCCGGAATTAAAAGCTAGGGATACAAAGTTTTCCCATGGATGAACCTCATTCCCAGTATGCTCCTTATAAAATAGAAATAAAATACAAAATTACTACCTTTGTACTACTACTACAAAATTACTAAATTACTATTTTGAATATTTTGAATCGAATAACTACGATAATGAAATGCTCATACATGAATAGCATAACATATTATAATGTTTTTAAATAATTATTAACTTACATTAATTGCTTCTCCGTCTCCTCGTTTTTGCATCCTCAATGTTTTAATGAACAATTTCACACATGGTGGTTTTCCAAGTTTATCAACAGCAATTGCTAAATATATTATTTATAAATCACAAATTAGTTGTTAGATTTAAGTAAATAGTAATGCAATATTATAATATCTACTGATTATTTTATACCTAAATTAAATTGAATTACTTACAAACTAAATATTTACTAGCTCTCAAGTTTGAAGCAATCATCTCAGTCAATCTATTTTCATCCAAAGCGACCAATTCTTCAATTGTTTCTCTAATGAGTTTTTCCAAACGACGCCTTCGGTTCTAAAAAGGGAAAGAAAAATTAATTAATGTATTCTTATCTTATTATTATATTATCTATATTTTCATTGTGTATGTGTATACATACCTTTTTAATAACTCTTTTAACTTCTGGCATTATAAAGGGTTTTGATGAAGATTCTTTTCTAAACCTTTTATTCCTATGCTTCAAATAATTTGATGGAACAACCCCAAAATCTAAATCATCAAGTCTCTCATAAGCTTTGTCAAGTGACTGTATATCCGCAATAGAATTATTATTATCATTAGCATTAGCATCCAAAAATTGGCAGTTTTGTCCTTGATCACTTTGCTGTGGTGGTTGTTCATACTCAAAATGTACAGTTGAAGAAGATGATGGTGAAAATTGAAAGGAACTGGAACTGGGCGAAGGTGAAGATGTTGATATTGAGCTACTATTGAAGTTGCTGTTGCTAGAAATCGTTTGACTTGTAGCAGGCGAAGAATTCAGACTGTTATACTGACTATGGAAATGTAATTGATTCAGTAAGGCAAGTTGCAACTCATTGACAGGTGGTGTATACTGAAAATCTTGATACAAAAGGTTCTGGGTAAAATAGTAAGAAACATAATTATATGGAAACATACGAGTAATTTGATCTTGATGAATCAATTGTTGCTGCAAATTTTGTTGAAAAATAGCTGACTGATATTGAGCCGAATTGAAGTTGTTTAAGTAAGAATTTGGGAGCAAGGGTTGGACATTAGCAGCATCGAATGACATATTTCCAACACCTATGTAAAAAAAAACAACAAAAATTGAATGACATCCATCGTGATATCGTCATGACCAATTAAAATATTAATAAACCTTACTTATTCATATTTTCAGCTCTAATAAACCAGATTTTGGCCTCACTACTTTCACACAGTAATGAGAATGAAATAAGACCAAAATTTGATTTTACAGATCTGAATTAAATGAATAGACTATCTAAAAATATGTGAAAATATTCTACTAACACTAACTACTTTATACCTTTACCTAACCTAGCTACATACCATACCTAGTTGCTAAATAACTGCTATAATATGCAAAATAAAATGAATGGCAATAAATGGAAAATGACAATAATTATATTATATTTAATACCCTACAGATTACAGATAGATAAACTTACCAGATTGTCCAGAACTTTCTGACATATAACCATCGCCACGATAATCAAAATTAAGCATATTGACGACTCAAGTGACGAAAACAACCAAAGAGTTAAAGACTTGGACGACAGACCAGACCAGAAGTGGACAGACGACAAGGACAAGTGACAAGCAAGGAACTTAGCCTTAATGCTAGACTATATTGTCAAAAATACGCACGTTAAAATTACAAAATATTAAATATATTGATATTATCTACAACTTACATTATGTACAACTCTATATCACAATGAGCACCACCAAGTTGACAATGAGCTTCTTGACCATTTACTTCCAAAAAAAGTGACCAAAAATTGACCAAAAATGACCAAAAAAACTTTTTAAAAAAAGAAATAAATAAATGCAGAAGTTGAGTTGAGAGGGAAATGATTTTAAAATTTTGGTATCCTATCCTAATATAATTATAATCCTACAATGTTTTGTAGGTGGCGATCAAAATCAGTTTACTTTTTCTAAATCTCAAAACTCAATTGAATAATTTTGCAATTTTTGTTTCAAAATTTTGGCCAAAATTTTGGAATAAACCGTAGAATGTTACGTGTATTTACTCAAAAAGCAGCCCTTGTTGTCCGTTCGTCACTTGTGGCCACCCCTCTTCGTGTCAATATACCAGGTAATTAGTAATTGCGTAATTTTGGGTATTTTTGCAAAAATTATGGTTTTTAGATAATTTTGATCAATTTTTATGTGATTTTGATGATTTTTCGGTCAATTTTGTGTAATTTCAATGGTTTTTTTGGTCAATTCTAGCTGGACTGGCACCATGGGCCAGACAAATGTCAGGAAAAGTTGAGACCGATGAGGAATTTGATAATCGATATGTAGCCTATTTTAATAAACCTGATATCGATGGCTGGGAAGTAAGAAAGGTAAATTCTAATTTTGACTAATTATAATTATTATAAATGTGTTTATTTTTGTTTGTAAAATTTCCTAATTCAGCTCTGTAAAATCTGATTATGGCCTAGATTTTACAAGTAAATGTATGTAAAAAATTGGAGTCAAAATTGGGTTTTGCCAGATCTGAATCTGAATAAATCAACTCTTTAATTTAGCTATCCTTTAATCATTTTAATTACCAAAATGCATTCCATTATTTTTTTCGGTGAAACACCAGATTTTGATCTTTATTTTATTTTAAATGTTTTTAAGTCTTAAGTATTTGTAAAATTTAAGCCGAATTCTAATTTTCCAGAGTTAGTTTAGTAGTTAAATTAATATGCATAATGCAATTCAAGAATAATTTGATAAAGAAAGCAAGGTTAGTTTTGAGCCTAGTTTTTGTAGACTTTGCATTTTGCATTGCATTGCAATTCAATACATATTGAATTTTATGTATTGAATTGCAATGCAATTCAATTTAGATATTTCTTCAGCTCTGAACTTGACCAAACAAACGCATGTCAAGTTCAGGTTCAGACCAAAATGGAATTTTAGAGCTGAATAATGAATAAATTACCTAATGTTTTTATTTATTTATTTATTTTTATATTTTAAAGGGGATGAACGACTTGATGGGCTACGATTTAGTGCCAGAACCGAAGATAATTGTTGCAGCACTAAAAGCCTGTAGAAGGCTAAATGACTACTCATTAACCACAAGGTTTCTCGAATCTATTAAATTCAAATGTCAAGTCAATCCAGAAATTTATCCTTATGTCATGAAGGTAATCATAAAATTTTATATTAAAAATCTGCAGATTTGAAAATTCGGGATAATTACAAATTTGTTATTGTTTTACAGGAAATCAAACCGACTTTGGATGAACTAGGAATCAGTAGTCCTGAAGAATTGGGATATGATAAACCAGAATTAGCCCTGAAGAGTGTGTTTGATATGCATGGTTAAATCTGTTGCATTTTACATAGTATGTTCCAAACAATTTATTAAAAATTGATCTATAAATATTGTGTTAGATTTATCATTTAAGTCTATAAAAAAACTTGTTTAAAAAATAGCTATTTATCTTTACAAAATCTTATAATACTGCCCGTTCGTAGTAGTTTCATTACTAATTAAACATGGAATCATTAAAATGACTTTAAAAAAGTGTAAATTAATCCTGAATAATGTTGTATAAAATAAATTAATTCTCAAACAAAAGTGCAAGTGACAAACCTACCAAGAAATTTTAAGAAAAATTAACTATTTTTATTCATTTATCAGACTTAATTAAATCTTAAATATTTAAAATATTGACTAAATTGAATGAGAACTGAGAACGTAAAAAACACTTAAAAATATAAAAAGACCGACACTTAATTATTTATGAGGCTTTGCTTGCATCACTTGCTGATGCTTTCGAAATATTTTCTTCAGCTAATTTGGCTAATCTTTCTTTTTCTTGTTCCTCAGCAGCAAATCTATCTCTCCATGCTCTTAATGTAGTTTCAGGATGTATAGGTAGAAATCCAATTAGACCTAACAAAATATAAAAATCATCATTAAAATTAAATTTAAAATCAAAAGTGGTAAAGGGTTTTTTGTGTTACCCATGAGATCGGCAACGGGTCTTGAAAAAGTAGCTCCACGTCCCATCCAATACCTCGTTCTTTCAATATTTAAACTTAATAATTTTTGATTATCTTTATTGGGCATCGGCTCAAAGGTTCCTAATTGTTCGGTGGGCTGCGATTGTCGATAAGTTAATCTCTAAAAAAATTAAAGAGAATATATTATTATTAGGCTTTGAGAAGCTTAAATGACTTCAATTTTTTCATGTACTTGAGTTTACTTTTGGAAAAAAGTGTCCAAATAAAATAGGATACAGAACTGAAACTGAACAGACTAAAGATAAAGATCATCTTAGGGCAATTAGCTCTAGAATATGACATGCATGATGACATGGACCATGACTAATCTTTTAAGACTTAAGACTCGACCCCTTAGCCTTTTAGTTTAGTTTAGAAATTAAACCCGCCGTTATAAAGCCGGTAACTATGTTATAATATATATTATAAATTATATGATGGCCGTTAAAGTGTACTTTTTATGACATGGAGCACTTTAATTATAATGACAGTTACAACCTAGTTAATTGGTACTTACATTCATTACAACAATGTGATAAAAAGGCCGATTAGAACATCCATGGTATGCAAACCTACAAATTACAAAGACAACAATACAGCAAAATCATCAAAAAAATAAAAAGTAAAAACTTAATGATCTTTAAAATCTTACCTAATCCTAATATCATCATTCTTTTTGGGCAAAACACCGGAACCAGCCTCACTTCTAATGACCCTCGTCAAGTGCGGTGCTATGACCGATCCTCTCCTCACCATTATGTATAAATATCAAAAGGTGTCCACTTCCGGTCCAAAATTCTTAAAAAATTGCTAAAGATAAGTTCAAAATCAAAGGGGCAACATCAAAATTACTAAAAAATCCTAAAAAAAATCCTAGATCATCAATATTTTGGTGGTGCAGACATCTACATGTGGTAAACTCCATTTTCGTCATCTTTATTTGAGCCATGTTTTTAATAGGGGAACTCTATACATTTTATATACGTACATGACTATAATTTATAGTAGTCGAGTCTATAGTCTATATAGTAGCCTAATAGTCTAGTACTAGTACATGTAAAGAGTAGTAAGATTTTATTTTTTATTATAATTTTGAGTTTTTGAGACAAGACAAATATAAAGGTAAGAAATATTTTTTTAATTAATTTTTCGTCCATTTCCACTTAATTTTAGTGTCCCACAAGGGTACCAGGGTGACCTTAGGTGTAGTAGATACTCTTGGCGTGGTTGACACTCTTTGGTCACTTGGTCCCATCGTTATTTTGACGATTTAATGAACTTGATCCATCGCGCCTAAATACAACAAAACCGGGTTGTTACAAGTCATTTTTAAAGGGTAAACAAAGGACAATTAGTTAATTTTAATGGGCAATTGAGTGCATTTTGTCTCATGTTATATGCTCCACCTTTTTAGGGATTAACTTGACCTTTAATGACCCATTTTTCCAAGTAATTAAAACTTTGTTCAAAAGGTAAACAAATCCAAGGGCATTGAAGGTTTTTAGGTAGCATTTTTAATTTAATTACGACTATTTTTTACTAATATATCTAATTGTATCGATGAGTCAATCACCTGCTGACTTTAATTATGTCATAAAATTAATGATTATTGCCTATATTATACGTAAATGCTGAGAAAGTCACAATTTTCATTCATAAAGTTCAAGTTCAATATCAAGTCTAAAAAAAGTTAATTATTTTTTTTGGTACATTTTGAAAATGGAAAGGTCATTGAATTTACGTTTTAAAATATCTAATCATTAATCACTCAAATAATCAGTAGGTATCAGTCATTTATTTTTAATCGAAAGTTCATTCCGATTTGATTACTATATTGTCATTTGATTTAGATCGTGCTGATTTAATTAAAATCTTGTTTGTTAACTAGATAGAAATATAAGTGAAATAAGCAGGTAATTATAATTTTACTAACTTTTAATTTTTTTTAGATTACATATTGTTGTACATAAATAGTGTACATAGTGCTTGGTAGCAGTTGAATTCATCATAATATGAGCTCCGTTGCGTCTCGTGGTGGGACCACAAAAAGTGGTGGTGGTGGTTCCAACTCGAATAATAAAGGAAAACCTTCGACAAATAATAAATCATCAGATTCATCAAAGCCAGATAAAAATGATCTCAACCCAAAGATTCAGATTAAGCCTACAGGTATGTGAAATATATAATTGATTCAATTGTTTCAAGCCTCGAGCTTATTATATTATCCCTCGATGTTCATTAAATGCCGTACCTAATACTAAATAATCTAATAATATAACCCATGATTTTTTTTCTTTTTAGCTGAACAAATGCAGATTGCAAGGATAATGGATTCTCATAGGTTTGTGTTCGAATTTAATTACTTTTTTTAAGTCAGGAAATATAAAAAAGTATTTAATTTATATACTATTTTTTTATTTTGCAGAAGTGAAGAACCAGAATTGCAGAAAAAGATCAAACAAGTTATGGAAATAACAAGAACTACAGAAGATCAAGCTAGTATGGTATGTTCAGAATTTGTAATATTTCATTAGATATTTAAAAAGGTTTAATGATAATTTCATAAAGAAATTGACATAATTTATATTTGTGTATTTTTTAGGCCCTTCATAGTAGAGATTACGATGTTGAACAAGCAATCACTTTACTAACCGATGGTGGCGAACAGTCACTTGAATCAGAATGGGCTTGCGCTGGTAAAAAGAGAAAACCTAAAACCACTGGACAAAAAACAACTGATAACAACGCCAAAGATGTCATAATAATTGTAAGTACATCTACATCATGCATTCCTGAAGTCATTAGCATATTAGATTTGTTAGGGCATAGATATTATGCAATTTACTTCATGCAATAATTGCCTTATTTTATTAATTTAGCGGACTGGTAAAGAAGGGGCTGGAGATCGTGGGATTAACAATAATAATACTGGTCGTGATAATAATAATAAAAATGACAGAAGAGAAGGTGGCCGTGACTCATCAAGGACTGATTTTAAACCAGAAAGAGAAAAAAGGGATTCAGAAAGTCAGCGTGAAGGTGGTGATTTTGGTAATACAAGGTCTGGTGGCGGTGATAGAGGCAGAGGGTCAAATCTTCGAGGTCGTGGCGGGTCAAGAGGAATTGGACCTGGACGTGGTGGTAGATTCGATAAAGAAAATGATTTTGGTCGATCCAATGGACCTGGTAATTAAAACTTAGGATTAGCTATGAATATTCAATTTATCGTAGGTCCAATTAAACTGTAAATGTTCAATTTTTTTAGGGGGGCGTGGTGGACCAGGTCGCGGTAGTGGTGGTGGTGGTAGAGGACGAGATTCAGCACCAAGAACTTTCACAAGTCGAACAAGAGGGACTGGAAGAGAAAGAAGTGATGATACTGATGATTCGTTTGGTAATACTATTGATGTCTGGGATCCTGTTAGTCAAGGTAAGTTTCACAAGTTTTTCTATTACTCTTAATTTTAATTGGTATAATAAATGATTAAAAATGACTTTTACTTTTAGGCGGTACAGCAAAACCACAAACAATGAAAGTTGGTAAGTATTTTTGATTGCTATTTTGATTTTATTCTGTACATTTTTATTACTTAATTTTTTTTAAATGTTTGATTATTGCAAATTCAAATATTGATTGTTTTATGATTTTATTCTCATTAGAAAAATGGAATGGTCAAGATATAGAAATAGATGATTGGGAAGAATATCAAGGGACATTAAAAGATACTAAAGTATTCACACCATCATTACAACAATCTACAACAAATGGAGTCATTGACCCATCCAAAAAGATCTCGCCTCAAGAACAACAGACTACAGGGAATGAATCCATTGTACCAGGCCAAAATATTGACTTAAGCTTGATACTTCAAAAAGCCAATAATCCTTCAGCTAATAATCCAGCAAATTCACAGTCAGCTGGTGCTACAATCCTAGCAACTCTTCAGCAATCTTCTTCTTATGCAAATACTGCAAGTAATCATGGACTAGCTCAGCAACAGGGTTTACCACAACGTCAGCAAAAAATACAAAAACCAAGAGTTCCATCGACTAAAATTCCATCATCAGCTGTTGAAATGCCGGATATTGCATCTATGTCAGATTTAGATGTACAATTCGGGGGGTTAGAGTTTGGCGGTGGAAATGATTCAACCTCATCTTTAACTTTTACAAGTTCAACGTTTGGTGGAATCTCTCAGCAAAAGCCTGGCGGTCAACAACAAGATCCATCATCTATAATTACTGGTCTTTATTCAAATGCTGCTGCTTCGGGACAGACTGATTCATCAAGGAATTTCCCCTCGTCCGGTATTAATAAAGACTCAAGTTCTTCACATAATCTTGGAAGCATTGGTGTTAGTACTTCAGCATTCCCGAATCAAAATCAAATGACAGGATTACTTCAAGATAGTAAATCTCAACAACAAGGAGCAGGATCCGGTGTTTCATCATTAACTTCACCAAATAATATTCCCATTGTAGACCAACATTCTCAAATGTCTAATATGCAACAACAACAAAATAAAAATTTACAACAGCAACAAAGTGGAGGCAATGCAGGTTCTTATACTAATCCTGGCTCAGCATTTGTTGCCTACAAACAAAACTCAAACCTACCACCCGGTTTTCCGCCTCAAACTGCAGCTAGTACTTATATTAATCCAGTTAATGCATATGGTCAGCCGCAGCAACAACAACCTAGTTATTTATCATCTTATGGCGGTGGAGGAGGTGGTGGAATTCCACCTATTGTAAGTAATTCTACACCAATTGTAACTCAGTCTCAACAGCAGCAACAACAACAAAATAATTCTTATGGTGTACCATCCAATTATGGAGGTAGTGGTGGGAGTAGTAATGTCAACTCTAATCAATATGGGAGTTACCAATCAAAATTAAGTAATATTACAACAGGAAATAAAAATGATTCTTCAAATGATTCAACTATTCCTACTTCAACATCTCAAATCACTTCTAACAATCTTCAATCTGGTCCAGGTAATTATTTATTTACCTTGTATTT
Source organism: Nanhermannia cf. coronata Gr-Ori-00579 (assembly GCA_034699045.1). Lineage (NCBI taxonomy): Eukaryota > Metazoa > Arthropoda > Arachnida > Sarcoptiformes > Nanhermanniidae > Nanhermannia > Nanhermannia cf. coronata Gr-Ori-00579. The sequence continues at coordinate 27,288 of JAQIXA010000606.1, forward strand.
TATGATGTACATATGTTTATTTTATGTATGTAGAATCTAGTATCTTAAAGTAGTAGTAGTATTTAGTATTTAATATGGGATATAACAAAACTAACTTGAAAATATTGAATGAATGATTAAACTAACTTATTAATCTTTGTTATTGTTTTTTCTATCTTATTATAAATTAATTCAGTGATATCATCTTCCAAATCTACAGCCTTGAATACAACTACAAATGTTTCTTCGAATACATCAAGTAAAATGGGTACTGGTATTAACAGTTCTTTAAGTCAACAACAAATTGGTGTTTCGAGTGCGGGTGGAATGCCACAACAGCCAGGAATGGTGATGCCTCAATACATTCTTAATCAAGGTGGATTACCAAGTAAGTGATTAATAGCAAAAATTATAAATTTTGTTAGTATGTACAATCTTTTCTTATTTTTTTTATTTCTATTAGCTTACTATAGTGTTCAACCTCCATATTATGGTATGGACGAGAGTGGAGCATATATGGTACCAAGACTGCCCCCACACATGGCAGGATGTAAGTTTCTGATTTTTTAAAACAGCACTGACATTTGTTTAATTTTTTAATTTTCTATTTTAAGATTCACCTTACGATGCTAATTCAGTGGCCAATTATGGTAAGAAAAAATTGTAAAGCAATTGAAATATGTAGGTATATTATGATTATTATTTATTATTTATGATTGATTGTTTTCTCTATAAAGGCGGTAATCCAAGTACAGGAAGGACTGATGCAAATATTGGGGGTTTTACAGCTGGAGGAGCTGACTCAAGATTTCCACGCTCAGATAGTTCTACTGCTTCGCCTGTGCCTTCAAATATTCAAGGTTTGTATTGTAATTAAAAGCAATCAATAATTATATTTACGAACGAGTAAATATACATAGGTATTTTGCATTTATATTAGGTCAAGCCGGTGGTACAATGTATCCAGGTAACTATCCAGGACAAATGCCCGGTTATTATTATTTAGGAAATAATATGGTTCATCCGTATGGACCACCACCACCACATCTATATCAGACAACAGCAATGGCCCAAACAAATCCACAAACAGGCCATGGGACAAATGCTAATCATCAATATCAAAAAGGAATGTATGGAGGCGGTTCTTATGCGACTTACGATACAACTGGACAGGTTGGATCTGGTAGTGATTTCAGTTCTGGAGCTACTTCTGGTTCTGGTGTGGGTGTGACCCAATCGACTGATTTAAATACGTCCATGTATGCAAACAAAGGACAACATATGAATAAAGTAAATTACATTCTATATTATATTACTCAAAGTGGCATATCACTATATATTATCTAGATTAGAATTAGATACAAGTCTAGATAGTAGATGTGCCTAGATTTATTGTAAAAATTATTTATTTTTATTCAATTTTTCATGATCTATTTCCATTTTTTTCTATCAGACTTACGAAAACAAGGGCTATGGTCAAACAACAAGTAATCCTTACAATTCTCTTGGCGGAAATCCTTTAAATAACCCACCTTACGGAGTCTACATCGCACAACCTGTGGGTGTCCAAACACTTCAACCTTCATTGCATCAACAAGTCAATTGATTTCTTTTCATATTTTTGAAGTTTTAACGATATTTTATATTTTTGAAACTTACTCTATTAAAAAACATTAACCCATTTAACAATTTGACTTTTTTTGTTTTTTATTATTTAGTCAAATACTTGTGTGAATTTTATTTAATCAACTGACTTGATTTGTGCTTAAATTAATGATTTTATTTATTATAATATATTCATCATTGACTGATTTTTGTATTTTTTTGTAATGATTCTAGGATGGAGCTCAGGGAGGTCGTGGTAAAGGAAAGCAACAGCAACAACAACAGCAGCAGCAACAATATGGAGGTGGACCCTATTGGTCATAATTTCATCCATTCTTTTGCTGAAAAACTCAAAAATATAATTGAAATCGCGCAACATACAAGAGAATTATTCAAAAAAAAATAATTCACAAAAGGAGACTCAAAAATGATTGAAATGAAACTGCTACCCAAGAATCCAAAAAAAAACTCTTCGTAAAAAAACTATTATTATTACTTTTACAATTATTATTGATTTAGCCTTTTAATAAGGTTAAATACTTTAAATGAGCATTTTCTCCCTTCATAAGTTATAAGTAGGTATAATATGTTATAAGTTGTAGGATAGGTTCTTTTAAATAGATTTATTTTATCGTCATAATAATAATATTTAAAGAAGGTCTTTTTTTCTTAAAACCTCATTCTTAAAGTCCTATCTATCGGCCACTAATTTTCAACTATTGTTTTTGGTTTCAGTTAGGTATTACTTTAAGTAATTAACTAGTAAAACATAGGTGATAATTTTTAATTTATAGCGTAAGTTTATTATTATTATTATTATATTTCATTACCTAATTATTATAATTATATGATACGATACGAAATATTACAATTATGATTATGCTACTTTATACAGATAAAAAATATACTCTCTCGGAATAATACAAATAACAATCAGATCCATTTTTTTAGCATTTTTATTATTTCATTTTTGAAAATGAACAAAAATCTTACTTTTGTAGATTTATTTAATAAATTTAATAAGATAAAGAGAGATTCGAAAGCCTTTAGATTATAATACTGAAGGATTAGGTAAATTTAAAAATTATGAAAGAAGGACTTTTACCCCATTAAGAAAGCACCTTGAATTTTGCATTTTTTTGGAAAAAGATGCCTGAATTTGCGCTCATCATGATCATAAATTATAGTTTGAAGAAAGTTTCTTCAAGAAACTTTGTAAAAAGTCAGGCTGATATTGTAAAAAGTTAGGTTTAGGTTAGGTTATTATTTAAGGTTAGGTAGGTAAGGTACTTAAAAAATTATCGGTGATTTGAATAATATAAGTAATAAGGCAGCATAAGAAATGAGTGTAAATATTATAAAAATTAAAAAATATCGATCGTGAAAGAGAAAAGTACCAAAATGAGGTTTAAAAAAATTAAAAAGTGTACCTAGTACTTGAGGTTTATATAAAATGAAATTTCATTTTTATCTTAGTTTAGTTATATAGGTAGGTTAACTAATTGCTAATAATAATTAAATTCTTAAATATTCTCTATAATATGTAAATATATACAATTAAGCTAATTAATTTTTATGTAAATATACAAAACTCGACTTTTGACAGCGGTTCTGTACTAGTGTGAGGTGTAGCGGCGGAAAATGTTTAATACAATAACTTAAATAATTATTATAATAAGTATTTAGATCTTATTTTATTCAATTTTTCGATCTATTATTCATTACTATTACCTAAACTATTAATGAAAGCATTTTTATTATAGATACCTGTTGTTTTTGTAGAAAAGTGCTCCTTTTTTTAGGTTGAACCCTTGACCTTTCGTTTTTATAAGTATTTTTGAAAGAAATTAATCAAATCAATAATAATTAAGATTGATAATTAAAGACTATAATTATTATCTTCAATTACATTACATATGAGACTATTATTATTAGTAAGTTTAGGATATACAAATTTAAAATATGTATAATATTTTACAACGATTATTAGGGAGAAGAATACTTATTATAATTATTGAAAAAATATGAGACTTTTTTCGTTTATATTTACCCTTTATATACATACTAAAGTACATAATTATCCAATTAAATTTAACAAGTAGTAGGTAGGTAGGTATTATTATTTTGAGGTGCGTTCATTAACTAATTATATGTATTATGAATAATATGTATCGAAAACACAACACTTTTTTTTCATTTATATAAAATAATACTTATAAATACTATATTTAAACCTTTAAATTTAATTAATTATTAAATATATTATTGGAATTGGAAGAAAGTTTATTAAAAGAGATAAAGATTTTTCATTCATAAATAAAAATTAGGTAATATTTTATTTTTAGTTTCAATTATTTTTCATGAGGGAATAGGCTTTGGTCCAATAGGTAGCCATTTCTTAATTTTGGTCCAATAGGCCTATCTTTGGTCTTCAGTAACTTGACTGCAGAGCCTTATAGGGTCTAGTTGTGCATAATTTCGGTAGTTGAAATATAAGTACAGATAGGTAGATCGTCGAAGTAATTCAAAGTAATTATTCGAAAAATTATTTTATAGACCATAGAAACAGAAATCTAAAAAAATTCGATATCAAAAATTGTTGAAAAATTTCAATCTGGGAAAAAATTTTGTTTTGAGCAAGTCGTAAATTATTTTTGTTTCTGTCTGAAAAACCATCGAAGAAAATTGTCTAATTTTCTATCGAAAAAGTAGAATTCCTGGTGGAGATCGTCGAAATCCTGCTGAAGAAGATGCCCCCAAAAGCTTCAGGCGTGGTTGGTGGAGCCATCCTCAAGCCACCTCAAGGTAAAATCCTTAAAAATATATTTTTCCAAGTTTTTTCCCATTTGATTAACATGAGCCTCAGCATCCATAGTTTTAAGGCAATCTGAAGTTTTGTCGAACTAACGAGACCCTATAAGGGTCCTTAAGGGTATAGTAAGGGTTCTTCATTGACAAAGCTTAAATAACTGATATTGGTGATACTTATATTATTATAATCTGTACTTGGTGATATTTCAGGTGAAAATGGAACTGGATCTTCTGGAGAACCTTCTGGACCATCGACTGTTGAAAGTCTTCGAACCAAACCCTGGATGCCAGTGACTGTGGATCCCCTGGACCCCATTCGACCATCTTTCCTTAACCCTTATCTAAAATAATTATCTCTCAAACTCAAAACCTGTCGATCTCTAAAATAGCTTTTTTTCTAAACCTTAAATCTACTCGTATTAAGCAAAAAACTTGTAAATCTCTAGTACCTGTCTAAAACAAATTAAAATTATGACTAGGTTTCTAATTTATTCACGAATTTAACAAATACATAATACTACCTAGTTTAATTATTTTGTCAATTATTTTGTATATACTTATACTTGTATGTATAGGATAATAGGTACTGTGTGTACTTAAGTACTACTAAATTCTAAAATATGTAACATTGATTGTAAAACTTGATTAACTTTTATCTTTATCAGTACCCTACATAAATAAATCGACTCTATCGATCCTTGAAAAATAAGACTTGCATTGTGTTTTTGGTCATTATTTGTATTTTTTTAATTTAGAACTAACGATTAGATCTATTTAGTACATTATAATATAAAGTTGAAACCTTATAAATGAATAATTATGTCTTAAATTAATTTTAGATTAAATTAATGAACTTAATTCTGTTCTCGGTGAAAGTAACTTTCACCTAAAAAATCTTCAAGATATTTTTAAAGAGGCTTTTTTTAGTTTATATAACCTGCCTATGCATAGGTATACTTGTATCTCAGAATTTATGTATTATTTCACACATTTTAGATTTTACATAATTTTGAGAAGTCCTAGATAGCTTAAAGTTATTTTGAAATTTTTACAAAACTTAGAGCAGACCTAGACTTAAATATCCGCCTACACTGGTGAAAGTTCAAAGTGTAGGGTACTATCAGTAGAAGAAAGTTTAAAAGCAAAATAAGTCATAATAAGTTAAATTATTTATTACTTTCTTTCTACTTTTAAATGGACTTTCTCTTAACTGGAATTTCTCGAGATACTTTCTAGATCTAGATCTAGATGCAATTAAATACTTCTGGTTGTAGATTGTAGTATCTAGTAATAGTTATAGTAGTGTAGTAATAAGTTAAGTACCCACCTAGATGTATAGAGTATAGAAGCACTACCTACTTTTGTAGGTCAGTTTTGTGAATTAGTTTGAGAATTCAGGCTAGTTTGGAGTTTGGGCTTTTAGAAATTCTCTTGCCAATAAATTCATTAAACCATCACGAAAGTACGTAAGTTTGACTAAAAAAAATGATATTTTTTCACTTTTACCAATTGGTATAACTCGTGATTTAAACTGAGCTTATACCTGGAGAGAATTTAAATTTAAAAATGTCAATTTATCTAAAATATTTGTGTATTTTATATCATGACATAAGAGCCTTTTGGAAATTCTTGGAAAAACCAACTTGGGATTGTTTAGGAGAATTCGAGCTAAAATTCAATCATTTATTAGAATTTATAGAGCTTCTGTAGAGTGCTTAAAATGACTCAAATGACAAACAAATAAATTATTTCTTGTAAGAAAAGGTCAGGGACTACAGTACAGTAGGTGTCTTTTTAATTACTTTGTAGTTGAAAATCGACAAAAGTTTTAATTAAATTATAGAATACAAAAGTGTGAAAGAAACCTTATAGAGATATTCGACTGTACTATATACAGTACTCGAGTATTTGTGGGTGAGTGGGTCGTCATTTTTTTGTTCTTTTTTTTCGATCAATATTTGGCAAACTAGCCCTGTAGGACGTTTGTATTAAAAATATCCTCGTTTTTTTCTCTTTTTTTTTTGAACAAAATATCAAGTTAAGATAAGAGAAGATTGTGGATACTTTTCCAGATGTCTTTATTTGGACAAAATAAATAACTTGAGTACATATACTATAAGGACTATAAAGGACAGAAATAAGAATAAGATAGAGTTTTTGTATCTTTTTAGTGGAAGGTCGTGAAATATCTACTGTTGTAAATGGAGAGAAAAATATTTGTTTACCCAAGAAAGTCCTATTTGGTTGGAAATTCGAAAAAAGTAACAGAAAGCTACTCATATTACTGGGCCATATAATACGAGTAGTGGTTTTTAGCTCGCATTTTACTTTAAAAATCTGTCAACAATATCATGAGGATGGGTTAGATTTTGGCAAAAAGATTACCAAAATTTCCAAAATATTTCCAAAAAATTTCAAAATTTTAAAGACATTGTCAAGAATTGTGTTTTCAAGAAATATTTCAAGAATTTTTGATTGGATTTTAAGGACTTTGCTTTAGAATTTCAAAAAATTTTGATAGAAAATTAACTTTGATATTATGCCGATTTATCAAAATTTTGGAAATTTTGAAAATTTAGAAAAAATTCAAAAGTTTTGGTGGCAATTTTCTAAAATTCATGCTTCTTAAGATGGCTTGTCTTTCTTATCTACATGTACTTGCCCTATATATTCAAATATGCGAGTTAATGTATGATTGTAGATATTTATGAAAATAATACAGATTGAAATCTCAGTCTTCAAATTTTCAATCTCAGACTCAAGATACTTGTACATAGTTGGTACAGTACGTACTTTACTCTAAACCTAAATTCAATCTAATATTTCAATTTCTACAAGAGTAGGTACTACTATAGTACTCGTATCAGCGGTACTACAGTAGTAGTATATCTACATAAAGTAGTTCTATAGGTTTTTTATAACTGTCTAGATGCAATAGCAAGTCAAAATTTCTAGAAAAATATGACTATTTTTAAAGATATAATTTTTTAGATTTTAACAATTTTGGCAAGTTTTGTAGAAATAGAAATTTTTATATTTCGGTAGTCAAGTATGGTTTGTGAGGTGATTACATTTTTTAGACTAAACTAACTCAACTTGACCTATCTTGACCTAACACATGGTAGGTACTTATAGAATAGACCATAGGCATCTATCAAAATCTATCAAAACTTACAAAAATGAGCTTGTGAATCTCAAAATTAATCTTTAGGGAACTACCGACATTTTTCTAGAAAGCTGACGGTGATGGTTTTAACTGGACACTTTTATTGGTACTCTCATAAATCTGAATTTGAAGTACCTATCGTAATTCTTAATTTAATGATTAATTATAAATTTATGAGATTTCAAAATATTTCTGTCTGTAGTATTTCTGAACCTGTATATTGTCTGTACCCAATTATTTATCAAGAAATTGACAAATTTTGAACACGCTCTAATAAGCTTACAAGAATTTGTTTGACCAATAATTTAAATTTGAATCAAATCTTATATTTTGAGTTTTCAGGTTATTGGGTACTTGATAGGTACCTACCTACTTTTGATTTTGAGTTATGGTTTTGATAGAAATCATAGAATATTTTTATCTTTTAGTTCTATAGACTTTTTTTTTGAAGAATCCTCCAGGATTGATGATTTGAGATTTGAGAATAAAAGTGTCTGGAAAAATTTGAATCATTTTGACTCAAGAGACCTTTTTATTTTGTCCTAATACGAAATTTTCAAGGAAATCTTTGAGGATCAGTCACAATTTGCATTTAGCATCATTCAATATGTTTAAGTACATTTTGTCAAAAAAAATTATTTGCTTAATTCAGCTCTGAAAATCTTTTTTATGCCGCCTAGAGTTGTTCAGTGCTTAATTAATCAACTCTATTTAATAAACATACCTAAAATTGGAAATATTCAAATATCATAGTTGAAAGTGGTATTCCCAATCCCAATTTTCAATTTAAAATCCTAGTTTTGGTCTAATGGTTTGTAATCTGGGATTTCAAATTGTTATGAATTAAGTTAAGCCATTTTGGCAAAAAATTGACAGAAAATTCAAAAATTTTAAATTTTTGTAGGCATCTATATTTCATACCTGTATCAGAAAAGTCTCCTCTATCTCAATTCAGCTTTCAGGTTAAGTCTAATATGTATAAAGGTCAGAAATTCATTATATAACCCGAAGATATCTCTTTAAAAATCATTTTTGAATATTTTGTTTTAGATGTTTTGACTCTGATTACCAGAGACAAACTTTGATTATTTGTTAGTAAAAAAGTACAAATATTTTCGAATAAAAAACTACTTTTTTACTCTTAGGTACTATGTATTTGGTGGTAAGTTGATGATGATCTCCACAGGGGCACCAAAAAGTGACAGATGAGCAAGACAGGGACAGATGACAACTGAACACCAAAATATTCGATTTTTTCTTCAAAAAAACTCGAGTTCTTTACTTTTTCTTAAGGTATTAAGAAAAGCTTACATTTAACTTACATACTTTACATGTGTATAGAAATTTGAAAAATCGTCAAAATATTCGAAAAAATTGAGTTCAGTTAGATTTCAGTGTAAATGCCCTTGTAACTTTTACTGTAGGTACTTACCTGAAAAAAGTAAAAGTAAAATTCAAAGATTTTGATCGAAATCCGAGATATTTAGCTCGATTTTAAGCTACTATAGGTATTTAGGATGTTTTATAAAATTTCAAAAGCCTTTTTTTTGATATTAGGAGCTTTCTACCTGGCCTTATAACAATATTTCATGGTCAATAATCAGGCTTAATAAAAAGTCTTGAAAAATCCAGTTTCCAAAACCAAATATCTTGAATATTTTTTCTTATAATAAGAGTATCTTATGTACTATGCACTATGTAATGTAATAAGTAATATAGTAATTTAATTAAGTCGAGATTCTAGATATCTTGAGAATCTCAATTTAGATTTTTAGAAAAATCTGATATTCTTTATTAAATCTACAGAGTAGTCAAGTCGAGTCGAAATTTACAGCTCTCATAAATGGAGCAAATTGAAATTTAAAACCCAAAACTCTGGAAAAAGTTTGCAAAATTTCTCTGTAAAGATAACTATTAAAAGGATGCTTCATTAAACATACAAAATATACTTGACTAATTTCATATTCTGCCTTACTAAAATTTTAAAAATGTGATCTATATAAAGAAATCCAGCTGTATAATTTTATGTAAATGAGATGTGGCCAACCAAGTGATATCTAATGACCAAAGTTTCTCAAAATCTGTAAAACTTGGAACATATCTTCCATTTAACCCTTTGAAAGTAAACAAATCCTAAATTGAATAAAATACAGATTTTTAGATAAATAAGGAACTAATAATATACCTAGGTACTTGTAATCTAAAAAAACGAAATTTTATAATCATAAAAGCCCATACGATACCGATAAAGAAAATTTAACTGAAATTGTATTTAACGAATATCAGTGCCTAATTGAAAAATTTTGCTAAAATGCTAAATATTCTTTAAGATTAATAAGTTCACTCTATTTTGAGAAAAAAATTCCAAAATGCCTCAAAATGATGAAATTTTTGTCAAAATTTATTAAATAAGAAGGAATCTTTACTTGTTCTTCATATGAGTAAGTAATAAATAGTGAATTTTTATCTTGTTTTCTACTTGGATGATCATCAGGCAGGTCAAAAATATCGAGAAAGTTTCTCTAATTTCCTTGAAAAAGTGCACCTTTAAAATTTTCAAACAGGCCAAATTTTTACCCCAAAAGGGGTTTTTACATCACAAATTACCATTTTAGTTTAAAAAAGGTTAATTTTGTCCATTTCATAAATTTTAAAAAACACGGAAACCTAATTATGTCAAAACTTTGATAATTACTTTTTTTTATAAACTTTGATATTTACTTATTGATAATACATAACTATAAGATATAGGTACTGATTTAGCCAGTTAATTTTTGAGCTTATTTACGAGCATTTCAAGCCAAAACTATAAGATTTTTTTAAGAATTTGAAAATAAATAAGAAATCCAGGATAGTAGAACATTAATTGCCCAATCTCATAATTTCCAGAGGTATAAAATGAAAGGAAGAAAAATGCCATAAAGTAATTGTTCTGGTGGTCCCAGTGGACCAACTGTACAGACTTCTTGTGGTCCAGATCTCTAAATTGACTTGTTACATGAACCCTCAACTAATCTCTTATTTCTTACTTTTTTACTCGTTTTTTTACTGATATTTCTCGTTACCTACTTTGTACATTACATTTTATTTCATTTTATTTAACTTTTATTTTATGAGAAAAAAACTCTGGCCAAAGCCAAGATGGTCCATTTCAGGTCAGATTCAGAAAAAGAGAATCAGAAATTATATTTATTTATCGAGATAGCAATGTGCCAGAATTTCTGAGAAATAATACAAATATATCAGCAAAATCACTCCCACTTGATCACATAGGAAAGTATCAAATACAGTCAAATTTCTTGATAAAGACACTTCAAAATCAGTTTTTTATTTCATAAAAATCTACAATGTTGATTTTACCACAAGATTTAGACAAAAATTTTCTTAAAATTTTAAAATTCTATTAAAACTTGACCTAATTTTTCCAATTACAGTGCCTATTCTTTATCATAATCATAATTGTACAATAAATTGTGATTTATAATTTTGTTGACCAAATTTTTTAAAATTTGAGCAATTACCGAGTATAAAACCCCTATTAGGTAGTTATATTTCAAAATATTTGTCAATTAACAAATACATACTTCTAAAGATAAGATACATTTAGGTAGGTGCTTTTAATTTAGAGATTTACTTTTAAAGGCTTTATAATAAAAAAATTTTAAACTAATTTGATAGTTGATTGGACTCGGTTTTCTACTCTTTAGTAGGGCTAATAAGAGTTCTATTTTTTGAAAAATTAAACTTTTTGAAATTTTTGACAAACTTGTCAAAAATTCATTGTACTTATTTTAAACTTTTTTGATATTTTTAAGGTGATTTTTAGATTTATGTTGAATGTTGGGTATCAAAATGTTCGAAAACTTAAAAATTTCTTTTTTACATAATTAAGACATTCAAATTCATTCACAATTAGTTAGACCCACAATATAAAAGTAAGTGTTTTTGACCTTTTGTCACT
>JAQIXA010000607.1:0-38801 GCA_034699045.1 Nanhermannia cf. coronata Gr-Ori-00579
AAAGTCTCCGAACATGAAAAGCGATGTTGCCAGATTCTACGTGACATGTTTTGTGTTTCTTGTTGGGTATATGGAAAACAGCCTTTAGAGTTATACAAATACACTCTGAAATATCGAAATTTTGTGCAAGATCAGAGAAGTAAAAGAACCTTAGTACTATGGTATTTTGTATCAGTAGTAGCACGAAGGGATTGGGGTGGGTTGAATTTTTTTCTTCTTTTCTTCATCTACTTCGGGTCTTCGGTTCTTCGTCGATGAGCTGAATATTCTTGGACATTGATGACTCCTGTTTTATACCCAAAAAATAAAATCTTTAAAAACAGTTTATATTCTCATTTATTTTCATAAAATTACAATATGTTTTTCAAAAGTTGAGCTTTACTAAATAAGTCTTAAGATTAGCTAACTAGGTATTTACTATGGCTTGATACACAATTTTTACATTTCAATTTCTTATGAGAATCTTTTAAATCCTGTAAAAAGAGATTGGGCTTATCAGTATGAAAAACCTTGACTCTGATATTCAAAGAAAATAAATAATTGGGTACGTATTGCTTCATCTTTTAAGGTTGAAATAAAATAATGCAAGTAGGCAGGAACTATTACTACTGTATTACCTCGCATTTTTATTGGTCAATTGATTATTATTTTTATGATAATCGTTTTTTGATACATTATTTTCTATTTTTTCTGATTTTTTGAGCTCAATTAGTTTAGGAAGAAATAGTACATTGACATTGTAACCGACAACATTTCACTTGTATGTATTTCTGGTTGGACTTGGACCTAGGGTTAAAACATCTTTGAGTTCAGAGGAGGAGATTTTTGGACCGAATGACGAGAAGGGGAAAAATCCCGAGAAAAAGGATAGTATACTATACATACTAGTAGTAGTTCTAGTACAGATACATAGTAGATGTACTACTACTAGTACCCTACTAATATACATGTAATGTACGTATGCAATCTGTATTTCTGTATTTTTGTGATGTGATGTGAGTATAGGAATCGAGGGAAAAAGTGTTTTTGTTGGCGAAGCCTGCTGTGTCTGTGGGTTCGCCTTATTCTTTCAAAAAAATCTCATATTATTCCCTATACGTAGAGATATCAGTAGTACTACTCGAACTCGTAGAAAAAAATATACCCTTGCTTTTGCCCTTACCCTTACCATACCATACTTGTACTTTATTTTATTTTATTCTACCCAATTCCACTTTTTCACTTTTGGACCAACCACTACCACCAAATACCCTATACAGATATTATACAAGTATGTAGGTAGAGATCATATACGTATAAGTAGTATTGGTATATGTATATTTTGCCGAAAAATGTATCCCCTTTTCAACATGATTCTCTCAGTGATCCTGAGAGTGAAGTTGTCGATAGTCGATAGAATGCTAGGCCACTGAAAAGACCGATCTAGGCCTCATTTTTATACTCTTGCATAATTCTATTTTTTATAACAAGTACTGCTCAAGTATGATACTTACCTTCACATTCTTGTCTTATCTACTACTACAATTTTAGTACAAAAAGTTACTCGAAATCTTGAGAAAAATCTTAAGTTACCCGCAATATTACTGCATATACCTGTGTTTTTTTGAACAATTTCTCAAAATCTAAGTGATCTCTATTTTTGTGTTTTTATTACAGATACCTATTTTTCGATTGTGCTGAAATCATTTCTCAGAAGGAATATTTTATTTTGAATTTTTGTTCGTTTTGTGATTTTTTGTGGATACCGTTGAGGAGACCTACCCCTGGAATTTTCGTTCAAGAAATATACACACTAAACTTAAAGAATTATTTATCAATTGAACTAATATATTCCTCATCTGCCTAAAATCCCGGTATGTAACCTATATTTTAAATTAAAATTATATACTGGTACTTTATTGTACAAATAAATAATGATGTAGGGCAGCTACTTATAGAATAGGAAAATTTTAAAATTATTTACAGTCATTTATCTTCAACTTTTAATCAATCTTACAAGTTCACTTTTTCATCAAAAGAGACAAAATATTGACTTATCTGGCAAGTCTTACGTCGAATTCTACTTATCTCATACTATTTTTATTTCTATGTGTAGGTAATTGTACATATTTGTACTACTCTACTCAACTGAACCTTTCTTAAGAAATTTTTTCTCATTATCGTCTAAATATCAGTTGTTACTATACACATAACGAGGGTAAATAAGCAAAAGCAAGTACCTACTAATATCTTACCATATAATATACTGTATGTACAGAATATGAGAAATGTTTGATTTTGATTTCCTTTTCCTAGTTTTAAAGTACCTAATCAAGCCCCACAGTGTACTTCAGTATAGGTACTACTAGTAGTACAAAGACTTTTCAAAGTCAAAGTCAAATGGGACTGTGCACACATTTTTTTCCATTTTTCAATGGATATTTTGTGTCATGGTCAAGATCAAGGAAAGTGTTGCTTTTCTTGGGTAATAATTTTTGGCTAGACTATTACATTAAGAAAAAACTTGGCTATACCTACTTACTAGTACTAGTAATATTGTTCAAAAGTTTAAAATTACAGAGATATATATATATAGAATTTAGTTATACATACTGGTAGGTAACAAGTAGTAAATATTACAAAAAGGGTCAAGTGACCAGTAACAACCCTTCAATAGTTTCCTTTTTTCTTGCATTTCAAATGCATTTTAACTGCTTTTAACCCTTATACATACTAATACCAATACATACATATTGTATATACCTAAGTAATATAGTATGTACAGTACATACGAGTATGAATATTCTAGTATATAAGTCTTGTTTGTAATAAGAGACCTTCCTTAACTTTTTTACTTGGAAGACTTTGAGACTACCCCACAGTAAAACCTTGAACAATATTCAGACTCGAAAAATGACCCAAAAAGCCTTTTAATGACTACTGATACTTTAAGTGCTATACATAGGTAAGAAATTAATGATCATCACATGTTTAGAGTGCATTTTTTACACACTAGGCAATAGTATAGTAAGTAGGTACTAAAATACTATAATGCATAATATAAAAGAAAATTAAGGGGGAATATTGGCAAGTAATTGTTAAAATAATAGTCGCAAAACTTGAGATATTAATCTCATAGGATTTGTGAATCAATTGTGAGGAATGATAGAGAAATTGTGTCAGATTGGATTACATACTGATAGATTTGGATTAGAGTTTAGAATTCGTTGTAAAAAGAGAGCAATTCGAATCAAATTGCAAATTATAGATTCCCAGTACAATTGGACAGTATTAGTCATTTTTTCCGAATTCGAATTAATCTTTATTATTGGAGGATAGTTAGGTGAGGAATGAGATGTAGAACATGAAAAAAAGGCTACATATGTCATACTGAATTTTTATAAATATTTAGATGTATTGTATTGTACTACTACTATGTATGATCAGATCGAAGGGAGCGAGAATAATTTATTTTATTGAGCGATAATCGAGAGTTAGATTGAACATTATATCTGGAGTAATTGCTAAAAAAGAGATAAAATAAAAATGGGATAAATGAAATATTTCATTATTTTTGTATACTTAGGTGCATGACTTGTGCTCGTGTTTTTTGTATGTAGGGTACTTCTGAATCCTGTATAGGTACTTACTATACCCACTATGTAGTATAGAGTTTATAAGGGGGAAATGAGATTCGGAAGAAGAAAATGTCACAAAATCACTTATTCTGCTCTTCTAATGTAGGCTAGGATAAGGGGTGACTACTTTAATAGGTTTAGCTTATGAAGTACTTTGCACTTACTATTTATATCAGTACTACATACCTTTAACTAGTATTTACAGTTTAGTGTTAAGATGACCTAAAGGGAATCTTTAGTAAAAAAAAATGGAAAACTTATTTTTTCTTATTCCATTTTACATATTATTAGTAAATATCAATAAGAATTGGTAATAGACTGTACAAGGCACAATAGGCATTGATCTGATTTATTTAAAATCTCATATGTATGTAAGGTACAAGTATTCTTAAGCAAATACGAGTACCCTACAATTTATATACATAATATGTAAAATGTATAGCTCTAAACTCTACTCATTTTGAACTTTTTCTCAGATACTTAACCTTAAATACCACCTTTCATTATGATGTTTGATAAGAAAAATGTTAAACTAGTCGTGTTTAAATTGCATAAATAGATGGATTTAATTGTTATTCTTTTTATTTTTATATTTCATTTTTATTATTTTATAGATATTTTATTCTTATTATTCAAAAAACTTTCTTATTCATTCTTAGTTAATTGAGCGTAAAATGCAATTTTCAATATCAATAGATAAATACATAAATATGCCAGATTTATTTAGATATACACTATACTGTAGTTTTAGTTTTAAGAAAGTTAATTTAAAAATACTAATTTTTTTCATTTTTTTTACAGGTGACAACGAATTTATTGGTGCTAATAATAAAATCGGGCAGACTGATTGTCCAGGGGAGGTTCATCAATGAAAGAGCTGCGAGTGGAGGGCGAGAGCGGGTCAGGGTCACTGGCTACTGAGAAAATTCAAAGCCTCGTTCGAGAACACCACCACCATCAGAACCGTGATCTTCTTCTCCACCAACACCATCAACATCAACATCAACATAATCTGGTTACTTCTGGACTTCCATCACCCACTCAATACCTGAACCAGGGCATCTCGTCACTTTTAAACACACAAGCTCTGTCAGTTTTTGGAGCCGATCCAGCCATGTTATCAGCACATCTTCTTGCCTCAATCGCGGCTTCAAATGCGGCTGGTGGAGGCCGATTTCAAATACCGCTCTCGATTCCACTCGGTTCGATCCCTGTGTCAAATCCGCAGCTTTTTCCACACCACCATCATCTACACCATCATGTCCAGGCTGGAAATGTTGACATTCTCTCGAATTGGGTGAAGGAACAGCAGGCTGCCTCAAAGAAAGTCGACCAAGATCATCGTCGATCTAATAGTAAAATCTCATCATCTGGACTTATCAACAAGACACCTATGAAAATGAAAAATACTGCAAAAGATCCAAGCAACTGGTCTGTGAGTAAGGCAAATAAGAGAAATAAAAATGGTCATAATATCAATAACAATAATGACAATATCACTAACAATAATCATCATCATCTTCTACATAAGAATGGTCAAATTTCAGTCAATTCGGTCAAAGTGGAGGGGTCAATGGGGAATTTTCGTCACGAGCTGGACGTTGTCAATGAAGATGATCATATTCCAATAAAGAAAGAAAAGAATAATAGCAGAAATGGCGGATCCGAGAGAGATAAAGTAATTCAGAAAAATGTTCAAAATGCCAATAATAACAACAACAATAATAAAAATAGTAGTAGCATGATCATTGAAAGTAATAATAATATCGAACAACAGCTCCAACCACAATCAAATCGGGACAAGGTGTTTATTTGTCCCATATGCAATCGTTGTTTTGGATATAAGCATGTCTTACAAAGTAAGCTCACTTTTTTATACTTTGAGTAAAATAGCTTTTATACCTTACCTATTTAGTAAGTCTCATACGAATATACACTATAGATAATAGATAATCTGTATAGAAAAGCATATCCTAATCCTGAATATGAAATATTTATATGAATACGATATAATGAAATCTATCATTAATTGAAATAGTGATAAAAAATTGATATCTTATGAAAAAATAGAATTTTCATTATGCCTTTTAAAGATCACAAAATAATATGTAGTGAAATCTGATAGGAATGTTTTACTTTCAAATTTCAAATAGGTATTATAAGTTCCTAATAATATCTCGGAAATCACTACTTTCCCTAAAAAGTATTTTTACCTTATTCTAATTTTTCGGTTTTTTTTCAATGATTTTTTTTAGATCACGAACGAACGCATACAGGTGAAAAGCCTTTCGAATGTACTATCTGCCATAAAAAATTCACTCGAGATCATCATCTCAAGACCCACATGAGACTCCACACAGGTGAAAAGCCCTACAAATGTACTCACTGCGAACGTCAATTCGTCCAAGTGGCCAACCTCCGTCGTCACCTCCGAGTCCACACTGGTGAACGGCCCTACGCCTGTGAAATCTGCTCATCTCGATTCTCAGACTCAAATCAGCTCAAAGCTCACAATCTCATTCACAAAGGTGAAAAACCCTACTCCTGCGATGATTGTGGTGGTCGGTTTCGACGTCGTCATCATTTGGCCCATCATAAATGTAAGGATAATCTGACGATAATCTCATCATCAGCTTCTACCGGGGGTTCACCACCATTTCACTCGGATGGAAAAGAAACCATTTCTCCACCATCATCTCGAGAAAAGCATGAGAGAAAACCAAGAGAAACTCGAAGAATCCTTCGATTTGGGTCTACACCTGTCTCAAGTACAGTCTCACATTCTCCAGTTCATTCTCCAGCTCATAGTGGTGGATCTGTCGGATCAGGTGGTATCAATATTGGCGGTGGTGGTCTCGACTTCATTCATGGTCTAGTGCCAGAACAAACAGTTCCTGAAGATCTAAGTCTTAGTGGTGGAAATGTAATTAGTCGTAATAGTAATTTCAGTGGATCTTGTAGTGCCTCTGGATCACCTTCACCACACTCTGGAGGTTCAAATTCGTCTTCACTTGGTGGTGATTTCTACTAAAAAAAATACTAGTATATAATGTACCTCGAAAAAAAAGATTTTTGAAACCGATTGTTCCTATAATAGAATGTAATAATTCTCACATAATTATCTAATCCTAAGTTAGAGATTGAGAATATATATATTTATATTTATATTTAGTCTGTAGTTATCCATCATCATATACGGGTATGAAATGGAATGAGATAATTCAAATACGGGTATACATACAGAACTTTATAGTTCCTAAAACATAGGTTAAGTTAATCATATTTTATAGGTAAATAGTAAATAATATAGAGAATAATTTATTTTTGAGCCCCTTCAAATGAACTCAACCGAATATCTATATGTAGAATAATCAAGGGAAAAAAAACTTTAAAATTCAAATTAGATGGCCCGGTGTTCTGAATCAGAATTTTTCTGATCGCTTTTACAGTGCCTATCAAAATCAAAATTTAAATACTAACTTTTAGGATTTAGGATTTAGAATAATTCTCAAAAAAAGAACTTTTTTCTATGACCGGTGAATCAAATGGAAAAATTCTTATAAAAAAATCTCGGTGTTCCTACCTTATTAAAAATTATTATAATAATTACATATACATACAAGTTAGAAAAAAAATTTTGTGCTTCGAACTTTAAAACTTTAAAAGTTCCGAGGTGGGCTTATACTTACATATATATATTTTGTACAAGTATGAGCTTTGTCAACCTCTTGTTTCCGGTGACTTGACTTTCAAAATGAAAAGAAAAGTTGTTTTTAAGAGACTGAAATATTTTTCATAAAAAGAATATCTATAGTAGAGAGGTAGGTAATACATATTATAATGTATTAGTAAGTACTCAAATATAAAAGAGGATAATATAGCTCAATTCTTCCGGTGATTGACATGAGGCTTGACATTTTTCAAGTCTCTTTCTCATCTCATGAGTGAGACTGACAACCTTATAACCTTTTGGTCTGAACTTTATGATCTTTTCCTTATTAAAATAAGCTCTTAAAATTATTTTTATTCATATTTATGCAAAAAAAAATTTATGAAATAGTACAAGTATTTCCGATTGAATAATTTTCTAAGGAGAAAACTTTTTAAAAAATTTTTGAGGCGAAAATTTCACTTAAAAATCTATTCAAGTATATTATTTAATTTTGAGGGTTTTTTTTTATTTAAAACTTTATAAATTTAGGTAGGGTACAGTTATTATTATAAAAATGTAGATTGACAAATCCTTCATAAGTTCATAAATTAAGTTTATCGGTTAGGTTTATAGTTTTTACAAAATTTTTGATTTTGTTTGTGTAAGTTCTTAAACCTTGGGATGATAGCGGTGAATATTTTATTAATATAAAAATATAATGGTGAATATCTCCTGGGGATTATTGAGTAACAAATACGGGTTTAACAAAATACAAATTTATAAAAATAATATTATATTAGGTAGGTACTTATATTATAAATATACATATAAATACTTATAGATTATAAGAAATTGCAATATACTACTATTACGGATATATACTATATAAGTATGACTTCCAATTTCAAACTGCCTACCTCAAAAAATCTTTTAAGATTACCTATATTTTATACATTTGTAAATAGATATACATACAACTAGTTAAATAGAGTATATTTTATATATAAGTTAGGCATAATTAGATTTAGATGTTGATAAGAGCTTAAATTTATAGACATTTTACATTTTTTTGATTCAATTGAATTATACGGGTAAAAGTAAAAGTCTGAAATAATAATCATAACATAATATTTATGAAATTGGGTGAGTGTCCGAATCAAGTGTAGAGATCAGACAGAAAATACACAAATTTCACAAAAAAAAGTCAAAAAGTCTGTTCTATCTAAACAAATTATGCTACATATATCCCTATGCACTACTACCTACAAGTTAGATGAATTTTAGGGTGGGTAAAATATATTTTTAAAGTGTTTTATCTAAGTATTTTTGCTCAGAAAGTGATTCACAAGAGTCAAAATCTGTTTTGATTTCCGATTCTAATAAAATCAAGAATCAAAGCGACCCTTTTTAAGTACAATACTTTAGTAGGGTACTGTATTTTACACATAAGTGTCCAGTCCCCTTCAAAAATGAAATTTTTTCTGAGTCACGCCTTTTCACTATAAGTATCTACGCTATATATGTACGGATATTCATATACATACTCGTATGTACTCATCAGATCTGTATCTGATCCTACACAAGATTCTATTCTCTCATAAAGAAATGTATAGGTAAACCTTATTTATAGAAAAAAAAGTCTTCGCCAATATATTTATCTAAATATACAACGAATACGGGTAAAATTATGATATAAATAAGAAACGAACAATGTACATTTAGACTCTATAGGCAAATATATATTTATATATTTTTAGCTATACAAGTTAGGTTTATCTTAATATAAATAGAGTATATATAATAAAAGAGACACTAATAACTTAAGTTAGTAACAATATGCTTATCAAAAAACTATAAATAATAATAAAATAATTTACATGCCCTAAATCTAAATCTTTTATTATTACTACCTACCGACCCTTCAATCAAGACTTTAAAGACAAGACCAAGTTAAGAAAAATAGATTTTCTCAATGGAAAACAAATGTGTTCATTTCTGCATTAATTCTTATTAACTATACTATTACTATTTGTTGGGTACTATTACAAATTTTACAAATATTGATGGTACATAGTAGGTAGTAAAAATAAATCTCTTTTCTTTTGTGTACAATTTTGTTTGTTATTTATTAGGTATTTAGAAAATTTAGTAATTTACATTTGGTGATAGTAAATTTACAATTCGAAATTGATTCATTCCTTTATTATACTGATACTGATACTTTATGTTATTATTATGTTATTGATTATAATTGTGTATATTGTTATTGTGATAGTAGGGATTTCTACTAAAAATGATGGATTTTTTTTTCCTCTTTTGTTGTGTAATTGTAGAAAATGAAAATGAATACGGGTGTAATGTAATGTTCAAATCAAATCATAAAATCAATTACATAAATATATAGGTATAAAAATATTTATTTAGCATGAATTTTTTTAGGTGTAGGTTTAGATTTAGATTTAGATTAGTGTAGTGTGTCTTTATTTGTAAAATTAAAACTAAGCTGTAGCTGTAGAATAAGTTAAGTAAAAAATGTATGTTGAAAAAACAACAAGGAGAGAGCTACAAGATTGATTTTATATGTAAAGTAAGTACAATATTATATGATATATGTAGATATGATAATTTATGATAAATTGAAAATATATTTATTTATTTATGTATTTAGGTATATATATTTTTAATATAAATTTAAGAAATCTCCTTTTGTGCCATGATGTTTGTAGAGAATAAAAATCCTTAAAAACTAATTATTGCATTTTTTCTTGAAAATTTCTTGACATTTCAAGTAAGTATAATGTATGTAGTAAATTAGTTAGGCTATCAAAATGTAAGTATAAGGATTAGGATAGAATCTTTTAATAGAATTAAGATTAGATCATATCTTACATGATAGTTTTTTTAGCTCGATGTTTTATCTTTAGTTTTTTTTTCAAAAAAACCGAAAGTGCTTTTACCAATACCTATCACAAGTATCTGTATGTATCTACAAGATACTTATAGATAAGGGGGATGATCAAGTTTTAACTCTAATAGATGACAAATCTCGGGTGAATACCATTAGTTGAATAATGGATGAAAACTGAGTGGGAAAATAGTAACAAAAAATGAATTTATTCCAAAGAAAAAAAAAGATTCTAAAAGTCCAAAAAAACCCTCGTCAAGGAAAGTTAAAGGGGAAGGGGAAAAAGTCAGTCTCGAAAGAATTCTCGAAAAAATTTCGATTTATCGAGAGGAGAATGGAGAAACTACCCTTATTTTTACTTTTTTTCTATAAATTCAATCCATACATTTTTAGACTTTAGATCCAAAGTAGCTACCTATAAGTACTGGATATCTTCTATTACTACCAGTAGTGGTACATTAGCTCGCTTTCGTTAAATAGATGTAGAATATAAATTCCTAGTAATACATACTGATATAGATAGCTGAGTAGACTACGACTACGAGTATAAAACACATATTTAGTACAAATACAAATTTTTTTCTAAAAATTTGCTTCTTCAGGATTCAGGGAAAATTATAAAATTAAATTTTTTATTCTAACAATCTTTCTGTATAATAGAAAATTCGAATTTTTTAAATTTTTAAATGGGAATATAGGTAGTCCGATTTTTATTATTTGAATCTTTTCCAATTGCATGTAGTATCTTTGATATTGACATTATCTAATATAAGTACCCTACCTACAAGACTTGAAAATAGATATGTATGTAGGTGCATTCAATATATCAGTAACTAACCTAAAAGTAAAAGGGGATTTTGAGATGATCAAAAATTCGTCTTGTCACTGTCATTTCACCCCTACTAAAAAGTAGAACGTATAATATGTTATAGTATCTATGTATATGTAAAAGTAATTTTATATATAAAAACTCTCATAGTCACAGATTATCCGAAAAAGTCAAGTAAAAGTCAAGTAAAAGTAAAGGAATCGAATAGAATCGAGACTGAAAGTATATAAAAAAAATTCCAAGAGAAACTCAACCCCTAAAATAATTCTAACCCCTGGTGTATTACGATTACGAATTAAGGATTAGGTAGGTTTTTTAGGCAAGGTACTTTTGCTTGATATAAAAAGTTTTTGTAGTCTACTATGCATGCTACTTTTTTCTTAGATTTCGGATGAATCATCCAATGACCCCGACACAAGTGGGATTGAATTGAAATTGAAATCAAAATCCTCTTTCAAAATTCGTCAGAATCAATTCAGAATCTCAGCGACGATTATTTCCTATCTACTATAAAGTAACTACCATTTAGGTACTAATGTATAATACCTGTAAATATTTATAGTTAGCAAGATTAGCTGATCGAACTTAAAAAAACTCTTAAATTCTTTGAGGATCTATGGTAGAAAATATCTACATATTTTCAGTAAATATCGTAGTAATAAGTAACCCTAAAAAATTTAGGTACCCTAAATGGCTTAAAGTCACTTATCTACTTGTATAATACACATAATATTAGGAATACATATAATGGTATCCCAGATAGACAATTAATTGCTTGAAGGATAGTGAAAGTGAAATATGTGTAGGTGAAGTTGATGACAAAAGCATAACTTTTAACAAAATTAGCTAATTAATTTTAATCTAAAAGGTTTATTTAAGCAAAAATCTGAACAATTTATAGTAGAAAAATATTCTAGTGTTGTATAAAAAATATTGTTTGGGCAAAATATCTTTTATAATAAAACGGTTTTCCCCTCACGAAAGCCCGCACCCTGAGAATACAATATAATATACCTAATAAATTCATTTTAGTTTTTATAGTTCTTATTTATCAAATCCAATATATTTAAAATTTGAATGTTTTTAGTTTTTTTAAATTTTTTGGAATTTTCAAAACTTCCCACCAAATAAACAAGGCAAAGCTACACATCATTCGATAGAGCTTATCGAATCGACCTCTATCAGAATATATGTATACCATATATGAGCATAAAGAAATGATCCAAAAATACAGCAAAAATCCAATTTTATAGCGATTTTTTTCAAATTTTCAAATTTTCCCGCCTTCCAGGTAAGGTAGGAACTCCAAAGTCTCATCAAATTTCGGGGCTTTCCCGCTCTATATGTGTGCCAATTTTGGCCTAGATAGGATTCGCGGTTCGGCCGCAAAAGCGTGGACAGACGGACGGACAGGCATGACAAACGCTATAGCCCTTTTTACCCATTTTCAATGGGTGCGGGCTAATAAAAGGTACCCTACATATACTTACAAGTATTATAGTAATAGTAATAGTAGTATTATAGTGTGTTTCACCATCAGTATCAAGTATTATAGAGGAAAGCTTTAGTTACTTTTTTGTCACTTTACTCATTTTTTTCTCATCTCATCAACTTCACCTACCATAATCTTACTAAAAAAAATGGATGGCTGTATATTTCAATCAGAAAGTAGAGAAAAAATGTAGACAAACTGTTCAGGAAATCGACTCAATCAAATAAAAATAAAAATAAAAATATCTTTTGAATTTATTAGTGCTAGCTGACTGCTGTTGCTATTTAAATTAGAAATCAATATCTACATATATTTACCAATTCAATTTCTGTATTCTAATTCTGTATCAAGATCAAGATCAATCCAAAAGATAGGGTACGTATGGTACTGACTACTGACCGTATCAAAATATAAATTATCAAATCAAACTATCAAAATTAAACTACTAATCCTAAGCCTTTAAAAGATTTTCTTTAAAAGATGCTTAGATACTTTACTAATTAGTATCAGAAATAGTCGAATTAATTGCTAATTAATCTTATTCATAATTCATGCCTGGAGAACCGACGCCCGACCAGATACCCTTTTTTTAAAAGCTGACAGCTGAAGTCGAGTCGCAGTTGAAAAAACCGTTGAAAGTTTTGTGCGTGCTATCTAGGTATTAAATTGTTGTACCCTATACCTATAAATACTAGGTACAACATTGATCATACCTAAGTACCTACATGCATATTATTCACAAGTTGTCTATTATATTTGTGCAAAAAAAATATCAAAATCGAATTTATTTATAGACGTAGTAATAATAATAATATTATTGTCATTTTATTATTTATATTTTACTGCAATTTTTTAATTTAGAAAGAAAGAACTTTGCTGATCTTGACTGAGCTAGCTAAAATTGTTAATGTATTTAGTATTTAATAAATATTTAGTATTTAAATAACAATTTAATTTAATTGTCAATTTTGTTATATTTAGTTGAAGTTAAAAAGGTTTCATCTACGACTCGACTCAACTTTAATTTCCAACATTTTTTAGAAATCAAACAAGCAAAAAATGTCAAGTCAAAAGTTTGAAGAATAAAATGTCAACAGAGAGAACTTGTTAAATATAATTCAAAAAATAGTCATAGTAAGGTAAGATAAGGATATATTTTAATTTGTGGAAAACAAGATTTTGATCTCTCAATTTCGTACTATGTAAACCGCGACCACAGCACAGTACACATTTGAGGCCAAAATTTGACTTTTTTTAACACTTAATTATGGATTAAATGCCTTTAATTATAATTAAACATTTTTATAAACATGTACCTACCAACTTTTTAATATTATTATCAATTTTTAAGCTAAATACATAATATAATTGTTAATATTTTATATTTTTTTTTGTATTTTTAGATGTCGAGAATACTGTTAAGTTTATTTAATCGAAGTATCCCTTCCATCCCGATCCCGGGCATCAATTCATCAATTATTTTTAAATATTCAACTACAACACCAATCAGGAAGCTCCCAATTTCAGCAGGAGGGCAATTACAACGATTTTATAGCTCGAAAAGTCTCATTGAAAATGATTTACTAAAGATATTACAAAGCTCGAGATTTCAAAAAAATATTGTACCTTTATTTGGACATCAATTTATTAGAACAATTGCTCGAGATAAACCGGGAATGGGATATAGTAATTTTGGTCACAGGCCCATTAAGCCAAAGAAAAGTAGTTTAATTTATGCATGGAGTCTAGTTATCATGTTTATATTATGTATGCTCGATTGGGAAAGGTAATTAAAATTACATATAAATATTTACGTAATTAATTTGATAAATATTATTGAGTTATTTTTAAAATTGTTGTGAAGTGGGGTTTTCCCTTGGACATTCAAAAGCGAAAGCTTAATAGAGTTCCTAACTGATCTTCTATACCTACTGATTACTGATCCTTATTGATCTAGTGGTCCAGTATCAATAATAATATAATAATAATAATACTATATAATATTATTTAAAATAATTGAAAAGAGAAGGAAATTTTAATTTTGGCAATATTTTTTTTTATAGGATTGGCTATTATTATGACTACTTGAAAGAAAAATACTTCCCAAATTTTCCACCTAAAGTTGATGCTGCCTCTGTAAAACATGAAAGGAAAAGCAGTAAAGCCATTTCTAATGGAGATACTGAAGAGAAGGAATCTTCAGATGAAACGTCAGTTGAGAAATCATCAAAGTCAAAAGTTGGATTTAGAGATAGAAAGGTTTAAAAAAAAATTTTTTTTTAACTATTTGCCTCTATTTTAATTACCTATTTAATTAAGCACGTACCTATCATTAAAATTATATTTTCTACTTATAGATAATTGAATATGAAAATAGAATAAGGCAATATTCTACTCCTGATAAAACATTTCGTTATTTTGCTACGCTTCAAGTTGTGCATCCAAATGGCGAAACTGAAATATTTATGACCCCTGACGATTTTCTAAGGTCAATTACTCCAGGAGTTAAGCAACCTGATGGTATTTATTAATTAAAATTATTACATTACCTACCTACCTACCTATCTAAACCCTTTTAAATATTGTTCTCAAATATTAGGACTTGGTCTCGATCAATTTAAACGATATGACCCAAAGGTATGAACACGTTTTTAATTTTTTTTACTAACCCAAAATTGCAACAAAATCTAACTAATAACTTTTAACACTAACCTATTTATCTAAATTAATATGTACAAACATAAAAATTGTACATAATATAATAATATTCTGTCTTAGGATAGGTATGCAATGTGATTGTGTTTACTAGTCAAGTATTGAGCTCTTTTATATTATACACATAAGTTGTGTTCTATGTAACTAATTATTACTTAATAATATTGTAATAATCTTTTTGCTATGTGCAGTGAGTTGTTTGGCAAAGTCAGATCAAGAGAATGATCTAAAATTTTAAGCAAATTTTAACATAATAGTACTTACCTTAACATGATCTCATACTAGTCATACACAATACATTATACCTATGCATAAACAGGTTAACATAATATCAATAACTAAAACAAAATCTATTGTAGACTAGAGTTTATAGATATAAATATCAAATCTAAATGAAACTAAAGATAAAATTTGTAAATGTAATTCACTGTAAATTCTATTACCATTTTAAATTGTACGTATGTTGAGCTGTGGGTAGTAATTAATATTAGGTATAGTAATGTACGTACCCTACTGATATTTTCTTCTTAATCAATGATAATATCCAAAAACTAACATTAATAGTTTGATATTTTAAAATGGATATTAAATGTTTTCTTTTTTCGTATTGACTTCCCTTCTTTCTATGCTAAATTGTCCTGATGGCGGACATTCTATCTCTCTCAACTCTGATTTTATAAAAAACCTGTTTTGTCGTTGAAACCTTCTATCTCTGCACACTTCTTCTTTCGACATCTTCTAATTCTTCTATCTTCTATTCTTCCAGACCTTTGTGAACTATGGGGAGGTAATCGCTCGATGAGCCGTTTTATCTCTCAATTCTTTCAGCACTTTTCACTCAATCTTTTTTCCTTTTTAAATCTCTTTAAATGCACCATTTTATCTTTATGTATATATATATATTAGATATCTTGGATTATTAATACCTTGTGCTTAATACTTGTATTAAATCTACCTAGTCTATTTATTTAATTCTTCAGGCCTAATATCTGATTTTGACCAATTTTGTAAGGCAAAATTGTGGTCATTACCTAATTTGATTTCCTTTGCTAAATAAGAATTAAATTAATAGACTATTATTGCTATAGACTAGTACCTATTACAATAGCTTTAAAATGCATTTATTTCATGCTTTTGATAAAGAACCTGCACTTTGCATCTTAATTTTGTCTGTTGATGCCTGTTGAAGCTAAACTGTGTATCTGTGCTAGTGCTGTGTGTTAATTGGTAAAATGATAATGCGTGTCGTGTTCTAACAAATATATTCTTCATATTTTTTGGCACAAAAAACTGCTTTTAATTACCTAAGGTAGTACTTAATTTATAAAATTGAACAAAATTAGAGGGTGGTTGGGGAGTATCTTTTTATTAGTCTTCAAGTTCAAGCTAGTTATTTTTAGTTGTTCTTAGTTAGCTAAATGCCCAAAATATATTTTTTTATTTTATATTAGTTACTTATTCTTATTATACTTCTTTATCAAAAAACCATTTTGTGGTTTTATTTTTTATATCTTATTTTAATCTTATTCCTACGATAGATAATATACCTACCTAGTGATTAGATTTCTCAATTTTTATGATCATAAAAAAGTTCCATATATCTGAACAATTTTAGATTAACTTTTATTCTGGTGAAATCAATTTTTAGCTAGTGGGAAAGCTGGAACTGGAGTTGAATCCCGATAGTATATTTTACAAATTGGGGAGTGCAGGCTTAATATCCTTCAGTGGTATGTTAAACAAGAAATTAGGATGAATACATTTACAAACAATTAGCATAATAAATTCATCTTTTATACTTTTTTCAGACTATGTATTTCTTCTTACTGTCTTATCAAGTAAATAAGCTTTTTATCTATATAACCTACCTATCAATTTTCATTTTCTATTACCTAACCTACCAAGTTGATAATATTTTAGGGTTACCTAGTATGTAAATATAAAATGATCAAGTTATAATTAATATGAATAGATTATATCAATAGTAATAGATAGTAAAGCAATTAGGTACCTAATATTACTAAGATAATTTATAAAGTAAAGTTATAGTTGTAAGTATTTCAATTGTTAAATTTTTTCTTTTTAAGCTTCAAAACGACACTTTGAAATTGCTTTCCGAATGTTCGACTTAAATGGTGATGGTGATGTTGATTTTGAAGAATTTTCTCAAGTTACAGCCTTAATTAGACAACGAACAAGTATTAGCTCTAGACATCACAGAGATAACATTGTCGGAAATACGTTAAAAGGAATGAATTCGGCTCTTAGTTCTTACTTTTTTGGATCATCCAGGAAAGAAAAGTTAACAATTGAAAGATTTTTAGAATTTCAATATCAGTTGCAAACGGAGATTCTCAATTTAGAATTTCGACGAAAAGAGCCAAATGACGATGGTAAAATCACCGAAGGTGATTTTGCTGAATTATTGCTAGCATATGCTGGTTATCCACCAAAGAGGAAAGCTCGAATGATTAAACGAGTCAAAAAGAAGTGTGTACTGTATAAAAATAAATAAATAATGATGATGAAGTACAGAAGTTATTCAAATAGGATAATTGTGCAATTATTTCTAATTTTTTAGATGCAAGGATACTGATTATGCTGTTGGTATCTCGTTGGACGATTATTTGAAATTTTTCCATCTTTTAAGTGCTATAAACGATGTGGATGTGGCTCTTACGTACTACCATATTGCAGGAGCTGCAATCGATCAAAGTAAATTTAAAAATTATGATTATTATGCCTCACGGTTTATTATATCTTACGCTCCTAATTTTGTAATTTTAGTGACTCTTAAACATGTTGGAAAGCAAGGTATATTTTTTAAATATGAAAGAGTGATTTCCTAATACATTTTTTTAATTGAAAGAATAAATCATTTACCTTCCTATATTTTTAATATAGTGGCCCATGTAGAGCTCTCAGATCATGTTATTGATGTTGTATTTACCCTCTTTGACGAAAATCGTAATTAAAAATTGAATTATCAACATCAACTTGTATATATTAGGTATTTTATTCTAATTTATTCTAATGTTATTTTAGAGGATGGTCAGCTAAGCAATCGAGAATTTGTAGCAGTGATGAAAAATCGGTTAATGCGTGGACTGGAAAAACCCAAAGATACTGGATTTTTCAAATTGGTGAGGTCAATTGGTCATTGCGCTAAAGATACTATTCCTATGCCTCAATAGCCTAGTCATATATAAAAAATGTCCTAAAATAATACAGATTACAGATATTATAAGAATTCTTTCAAACTTCCTTTTTAATAAGCACTTTTATCTCGTCTCTAAAGCTAATCGCAAAATATAATAGTGATTCGACACTATTACTATTAATTAAAATAATACTAACATAATCTAATTAATCGATATATACCTAAATTGATCGGTTTTTAATACACATTTCACTTCAATATACTCGTTTTTGATTCATGAATATTAATGAATAATAGATATAGATTTATCTACAAATATTTATATTTAATTTAAGGTAGGTAGTAGGTACTAGGTACTTACATAATTGTTATTTTTTTGTTTCTAGATATTAAAATGAATTTAATATTTAGTAGGTATAATAATACCCATTTTTATTATTGTTGATTGTTATCTAATTCAAATTCTAATATTATTCTACATTATTGATATTTAAACAATATTATAATATAGGTATTCATATTATATATTATTATAATAGAATATTATTAATATAAGAATAAGAATAAAATGTACAATACACAAAAATTAAATTAAAAAAAATCAATAACTGAAAATGATACAACATTTAAATTTTTTTTCTATATAAATAATAATGAAAATGAATAATATCTAGTCCATCACATTGAAAGTTAATCAGTGTCATCACGATATACGATACAATGAAATCAAGTTAGTAAAATATAATGTGCTACGCATATATAGTTTATATTTATAAATAGTTTCGGTAAAAACAAAAAATAAGTAGGTACTACATACTAAAAAGTAGTAGTAAGAAAATACGGTGAGATAGGTTTATTATGTTTAATTAGGTAATTAATATAACTAATTACTACTATACCATACATAATACTACATAGGTATATATATACCTACTTTTAGAAACACGGGTAATTTACATTAAAATATATACCTATGTATGAGAAAATTAGATACACAAAGAAAAATCTATTAAAAGTTTTTGATTTTGACTATTATTTATATATTATATATACCTAAAGATACATTATCATTATATATTATGCATTAATATAATAAAAGTACCTACATGGTTAATCAAAAAGGTGTGGCGAAAATATTTAAACTATATCATCTATTGTAAAATATATAGTATAATATAGACCATCGGATTTTGTAAGTGAAATAAATGGAATACGATTTCATGTAAGTTACAACAGACATGATTATTTATGGAAACCTTAAATTTTGACATCCAAGTCTTTTGGAACAATTTACTCATTTCAAGTTTTTCAATTTTTTTCTCAATGTTAAATGTCTACTGACCTGTGACTTTTGACCTTTCATCTTTAAAATTAGCGTCTAACGGTTTTCAGATTTCTAGATCTCAAGATCAGTAAAATTTTCTAGAGATTTCAAATATAACTTGTTAAAAAATCCGATGGTATATACCACTTATATATTATATTATATAGCTTAAACATTTTTGCCATACTTCATACCTCTTTGGATGATCCTGTTTTATAATTTAGCTTACTTTGGTACTTAATTAATCAAAATGTAAATGCCGCACAATAAATAAAAATATTCTTTTTGCTTAATACGTATATTAACATGATAAGGGTAAAATTACTAATTATAATTAATTAGTAATTAGTATCACGATACGAAAACGCAACGAACAATAATAAAGGTTTTGAATTTAAATTTAAATATCTAAAGTTATTGCTACTGCCTACCTATTGTTTAACAAATTATCTCAAAATATTAAACTCAGTCACTAATCGCTACTACAGAATATAAAGGTTCTTATTTTTCTAATACGTATTACTTACAGAATTTGTAATATATTAGTACCTAATTAATATCTATCAAGGAATTCTGCTGATCCGCCCATCATACCTTCTTGCCTTGCTTCTTTGTTATCAAGTTTGTTACGTTCTTGTTTGATCATATATATAAAATATGTAACAGTTTCCTTTTCATTTACAGGTATTGTTTTGAAATGTCTCATTAAAATCTATAAAAAAATTTAAAAATCTCATTAATTTCTAAAATGTACCTACATTATACATACATAATGGCAACTAGTGTATTAAAGCTTTTAAAATTAATATTATAAAGTAACTAAATCTATAATCTATATAATTGATCAAGGAGGCAAATAAAAAATCGTAAACTTACATCAGCTAGTTGAGCTTTATTAAGCCCAGGACGACTTGGAATCTTGAAATATTTTTTGTATCGTCTCAACGTATTTACTTGTAATTGGTAAAGGTCAACTTCAGGAACATCATCATTTGCCTCATTTTCATTAGTTTCATCTTCAGATTCACGCTTCTGCCTTGTCCTTGCGTTTTGAATAATCATTTTATGATAATCACAAATATAAGTATGATGTGCCTAGAAAATATGAAAAGCATAATTAAAATATTATTATTTTCAAAGAATTCTAGGTCTGTATAAAGCATTATAATTAGGATTAAATATCATACCATAAGATCAATTTCTAAATAGAAAACAAAAAAAATTAATTTTTTCATTAATGGGAGATAAATTAATAGGGATCAGTATAAATTGGCATACCTAATCTTAATCTTTTAAAATACACGGTTTTTTGTATCCGTTTACTATAACTTGCATTCCCAGCTGGTCTATGACAACGATTTCCATCATCAACTAAACAGCATATTTGTGGTCTCGAATTATTACTCCCAGCAACAGGGCTACACGACCCAGAATTCGCCCCAGTGACGTTCTGTTGTCCAACACCTGATCCAGCATTGCTATTCGTTGATGAGTAGAAAGGTGTAGGTTGTTGTTGTTGCTGTTGTGATGTAACTTTCACTTGTTGCTGATGTTGCAAAAGCAATTGCTGTGGTTGTGATGACTGGCTCGAAGGTTGGAAATCCTCAAAGTCCTCGCTATGGAAGCTTTCACCCATTCCGTTCATTCTTGATCTTATATTTTATTTAATTATAATTGATTTTTAGTGTCTATCCTCTCAGAGAGCTGTAAATTGAAAAAATATAAAAATTAGCATCTAATCTAATAGGTAAAGCACTTTAAAAATTAAAATCTAAAATTAAATCATAATCATCATATATCAATCTTAATTAAAATTTAATTAACTTTGCACTTTCACTTTGCACCGTATAGTATTGTATTGAGTTGAGGATGAATGCAGTACAAAATCAAACATGCTAAACTTTTTTTATACTAGTGTAATTTAAAAAAATCTTATACATTATACCTTGTCTAATCCAGTTTTAGAAAAACCCGATTTCGAACTCAATTTCATCAAATTGAGGTCATAATTCGATATTTCAAAGCTGAAGTAAAACAGAGACATAGACATAAAACACAAGTTACTTACGGAGTACGAGACCTACTTAAACTTAATAAAATATAAAAATCTACTTTCTAAATTCCTTACTGCTGCAAGGTAATATTATAAGGATAGCTTAGGTATGGTCAAGTGTCAAGTGCATTAAAATGAGCAAATATTATACTTACAATTACAAAGGTCAACAAAGATCGTCCAAATGTCCAATTATCCTCCTTAATTTACGTTGTAAAAATAACAATTATGGAGCTGGCGGCTGGCTGAACAGCAGACCCTCCAAAAAATGATTTTTTGACAACAAAAAAATTACGTTATAAAGTTACTAAATTCTAAACAAAATCAACATACCCCAATATATTGTCAAAATAAATAAAATTACCCATAAAAATAATATTTACCTTATGGACATAGCATATATATAGGATTATCAAAATGGAGAACCATCCTTTGGGCAATTTGATCAACATCTTTCATTTTTACATTTTACTATTTCCACGCTTTCGGCAGATTTTCAAGATTTTTTCGACTTTTTAATTAAAAGTTTCCAATTAAATTCATCATTTCAATTAAAAGTAATTAAAAGGTAAGATTTTTGATGGTATATCCTTAAAAAGGGTAGTAAGATATCTATAAGTACATAATATGTACTCGGTCAATATAATATATATTATATATATTATATTGACCGAGTATTTCTCAATTTTTGTTTATATATTGTTTTAAAGTTATTTTATTTATATTAGTCAATTGATTTATTCAACTATGAAAAACCCGATTATGACCTCACTTTCATAGAAAATACATATAATAATTCACTTTCATAGCAAATACATATAATAATAAGGAAAGGAGGCCTTATTATATGGAAATTTGGATTTTCAAAGCAAAATTTAAACCGATACACTGACTGTAGAATTTAGGATAGGTTTTTTTTGAAATAGAAATGTACTGATAGAAATGTACTGACCGGGCAATGGTATTTTTTGAGCAATTCCAATATAATTTATGTCATTTTTTTTTGTAGAAATGGCCAAACAGAAAGGGGAAAAGAGGAAATCCACAATAAATGAAGTCCTTAGCCGTGTCTACACAATAAACCTTCATAAAAGACTTCATGGTATCAGATTTAAGCAACGGGCCCCTAGAGCTGTCAAAGAAATAAGGAAATTTGCTATGCTTCAAATGGGAACAGCTGATGTTAGAATTGACGAAAATGTTAACAAACAAGTATGGTCAAGAGGTGTTAGGTAAGCTAATTCTAATAAGCCTTTTTACATTATGTACGAAGTATATTACCTATACCATAATATATAGGAAAATTAAGTAATCTTTTATCAAAGAGTATGCATGTAATATAAAATGAGAAATAAATTCGTGGCCTTACCTACCTTTATCGTATTTTGTCAATTATTATACTGATAATGTTCTCGATTGTTTTATAATAGGAATGTACCTTTCCGACTACGAGTGAAATTGGAGAGAAGACGAAACGACGACGAAGATTCTGTTCATAAGCTCTATACTATTGTCACCTACGTTCCAGTGGCAAGTTACAAAGGATTACAAACATTAAATGCGGAATCCAAGTAATTCTAATTCTTCTTAAAAAATTGATATAAAACATTTTTTGTTCGTTTCTTAATAAACGATTTATTTAAAAGAATCTTATATAAAAAACATGTTTAACTCACTTCCCACGAGTTTTTATAAACTTGAGTCTACCTAATTAACAATAATTTCTTTTAAATTCTAATTAATTAATGACTAAAGTAAATATATCTCGAATCTAGACTAGGTATTTTACTTTGTAGTTTAGTAACTACTTTTCAATATAAAAAGAGGTATCGATATAATGCAGCAGGCAGAGAGGCTATAAAAATGGTCAAGCTAGGGCTATATATATAAAGGCAATAATTAATTAAGATTATTAAACATTTTTCATTATTCTTTCTTATAAACACATTCTCCAGATATCCAAGTGGAGATTACATCAATTGATGTAGGGGATAAAAGAACAAAATCAGCATCCGTATTAAATTCCAATGTCCCTTTAGAATTCTCAATTTTCATCAGTTTTGCTGGATGTAATGTAGCTGCCTCAAGTGCTTCTACTAATGAACATCCTAGATTTTAAATATTTTTATCTCATTAGGCTTCAATTTTTAACAATGTTGAAAATACTTACCAGTAGTTTTCCAAAAATAATGTATACTAGAAATCATTGTTGCTACACTTCCACATAATGTGTTTGTTCCTTCAAGAAGCGCTTTGGATCCAACTATTTCCATTCTTTGATGTCCAATATAATGAATTCCTTCATTAAGACCCATAGCTGAACATGCATCAGTGACTAAAACGACTCCTTTTAGAACAATTAGCGATTAATTATTAATTTAAATGCAAGTTTTAGGGTAGAATAGAATGTAAGAAACCTTCTCGATGTGCTCTATAGGCTATAATAGTTGTTGAAGGATGTGTATGATTTCCCTTTAAAATAAGTCACAATATACACATTTAATAGGTAAAATAACAAATATTATGTAGGTACTTAAGTATGTACTTACATCGGCTATAAGACCATAGTAAATCGTTTTTCCATCAGGAATTTTATCAGATGCTAAAAGACCAACCAGCCCAGGATCTCTATGATGAAACTTTAATATAGAAATTTATTATATGTATTAGGTAACATTAAAATGTTTTAAGGCTTTTGCTATTGCTAAGAAAGGAAAAGCGTGTTATAGTACCCTACTTGCAATTAGAATCGAATGTTAGAAGTAAGTAGTAATTAAATAGAAGAAAAGAAATACTACCAGTATTTACTACTATACATAATCATTATACTGGAGTATATTTTATTAACTTTGGCTTTTGAGGCATAAAAATGGTTTCTTACTGGTAACATTGCATTAAACAAGTGAGTTATAAATGAAGCCCCATTTATAACTGCTTCTTCCCCTATGAGAATACTAGCTGCTGAATGCCCTATTTTTAGAAAGAAAAGAATATTGTTAATACCTACTACTTAATTTTAACGTAGACCTTAGTAAATGAGTATTATTTGCATTTTTATTTTATGTTTTTAACCTCCTATAGGTTAAAATATACGTACGTTTTTCCTACAGGGTTTGGTTTTTTTGGCCCCTTTTTTACGGGTTAAAGTGAGGCCAAAACTTCGATAAACCCTGTAGGAAAACCGAATGGCCTTTATTCATAATATGTTTAGGTCTAGGTACATGTATATAACTTACCTACTGACACTAATATTCCCATTTTGGAGAGCTCGCGTATAACTTGAATTGCATTATCAATTTCCGGTGCTATTGTAATAATCGATACACAGTCCAAATCTTTATAGACTTTTCTTATAGTTCCCATTCCCTATTATAATTATAGTATAAAATGAGAAAAATTTAAAATCTTAATCTCAACAGCCAAACCCAAACTCAAGATAAGCAAAGTTTAATGAACTCAACCTCATCAAGTGATTGAATCATCAGGGGATCATGTGCTCCTCTTTTCTCTTTACTAATAAAAGGTCCTTCAACATGAGCTCCCAAAATTTCTGCTCCATGAGGCCCACCAGGTTTTTTTCGAAGGTAGGGTAGAACCTAGTTACATTAGAATCAAATAGGCAACATGTACATAATAATGTATACATGTAAGCTCATAATATACTCGTAACATGTATGAGCTTATATATAAATTAAATATAATATAAAGTATTATTTTTATTTATAAAATACTTAAGATATATATTTTAAATAATATCTACCTATCTTATATCCGGATCTACTCATTTATACAAAAAAGATCTGAATCTGGAATAACCCAATTTTGGGTTCAATTTTATTATACCTTGTGATATACTTCTGTTCTTGATGAAACAAGTGTTGGGCAAAATGAGGTGACACCATGCGCGAGGATTCCTATAGCAACCTTGCGAATAATTTCATCAGGATTTTCTAGATCATAAGCAAAGTCAACGCCAAATCCACCTGAAATTACATCATTTCAAGAGTGATAGTGATACATATAATATACATACCTATATTTTATTTATAGGTACTATATAAACTAAAAGATACTAACCATTAATTTGAACATCAATAAATCCGGGTGAAATTATGGCCCCTTTACAATCAATTTGAATATCTGGTTGAATTTTCTCATCGAAATATGCAATTTCAGGATTGATAATTTTGCCTCCTCGAACCCAAAGATCGTCTTGAATTAATTCATGATTTCTTAATAAGAGGCAATTTGTGAACTTGGTTATTTGTTCCATTTTATTGGCTACAAAAAGAAAAGAAAAATTATTCAACAAAATTGAGAATTTTATGAAATATCTGCCTACTAATATTAATTAATTATATATCTTTTACTTTTACTATACCCTTCTACTCTACTTTTATCATACAAAACTTATTAATACATATAAGTTAAAACTAATCCACTTCTATTCTACTACTACTATGTATTATGTATACTAATAAATAACTTTAATGGGGATGGGGAATATTCATTTCATTACTTTTACTATGTATAACCTTATTTATTCTTGGTTGATAATATCAAATTAAAACTAATAGAAAATATTCTTAAGAATATTGATAACTCAGATTCAGATAACTAGGCTGTATATGTATTATCTAATGTATTATTTATAATGATGATTGAATGATCCACTACTCCTACTCCTAAAATATAATACTGACGAACAGATGCTAAAGACCAAAGTGGATCTCTAATGAAAAATTTAATTTGACCCTGATCAACACCAGAGTTTGTCCATAATAGGATGAAAAATGGTTCAATCAAAAAAACTCTGAATCTTACTTACTGAGCTGATTCCGCAATCTAAATCTAAACTAAATTACAACAAAATTTTATTTACCTATGCCTGCCTATACCAAAGTTGATTGAAATTATTAAAATGATTTTATACAAGATAGGTACCTAATTTTTCTCAGATCTTATTCCGGTTGATCTGGCGTGGAAGGGAACATTGAATACAGTACAGTACGATCTACT
The DNA here is from genome assembly GCA_034699045.1 of Nanhermannia cf. coronata Gr-Ori-00579. Lineage (NCBI taxonomy): Eukaryota > Metazoa > Arthropoda > Arachnida > Sarcoptiformes > Nanhermanniidae > Nanhermannia > Nanhermannia cf. coronata Gr-Ori-00579. Next base: position 26,767 of record JAQIXA010000607.1, read on the forward strand.
GTATTCCAATCATCTCTAAAAAATATTTAATTAGTAAAATTTTCTTTATTATGCGGTAGTGCAGGTTGTAGTCTCTCCTTATATGTATGTGCGTAGCACGCACGGGTTAATCTACTAGTTTTGAATATTATGTGCAGTGGCTTCAATTTTCAATGATAAATATAATTAATAGGTATAAATAATACCCTACATATGAGATATGCTATTTAAATGTTAAGAAAAAGACAGAATAAGAAAAAAGTCAAAATTGATAAGACCTTAAGTTGACTAGATTAGATATACCTACCCTACACTCATTTTATTATATACAAAACATAAGTAACTAACTAAGCTATCTGTATTCTATTATAGATTTTAATTTTATAAAGGTTAAATTGTATACCTATGTGATAAATCTTATAGTATAAGTACCTACTGAACTACTCGATAATTTGATTATGAAAATGATTGAAATGGTATTAGTGCAGTACAGTATAGAAATTATATTCATGTAGAATTCAGTACACTGTATTATCTTTAATTTATTTAATACCTATTCACGATTTTTTCTAAGCGTTTTTATTAAAGGATGATGCGTGTGATGATGTGATATGCGTAGCTATTTATATTTAGATACATAGTTTATCATGTATCTAATTATGAAATTAGCACGAAATTATGAATCGAATGAAATTTTTTTCTGAATGGTTTGTGCTTGAGCCATTTCATTTTGTTGGACGAATTAGCATAATTATATGACATAAAACTCGTATTAATATTTATCTAGATATTTTGCTATTTATGTAGGTATAACTTTTTATTGTAACTGTTTAATAAATAATGCATAATAGAGCTTATAAGCAACTTTAGACTGTTAGCAACGTACATCTAACATGCAGTAGAAGGATTGTAAGTATCATGCATCTAATGAATTCAGATTGTATCATACATCTAAAGGTTTAAAGATTATCTATTTCAAAATATTTTTTTGTCAATCTATGAGACTTGACTTGACTCGAGTTCTATGCATAAACTTGAACGAACTACTTACTTATGATCGAGATTTTTTATGCTACGCGTTTGGAATTTGGAAAAAAATAAACTAAAAAATTTGCTCCTAATAATAATAGTATGCTGTTGCATGTGGTATATTGACTAAAGATTATGAATAGATGAGTATTTTTAAAAGACCTTAGTTAAATCTTGAGTTAGCTAACCTGCAAACCTTAAGAACGAATTTATTGAGTAGTTACATTTGTTTGATTTGAAAGAAATATAATTATATTTAATTTATTTTCAAATAAATGTAAAATAGATTCATACACTACATTCATAAAAAAGATATTAATTAAAATTATAAATATAAATCAAATGCTTTTGTCTCATCAATTTACTTGAAAAGTATAAAGAAAACATAGATTTTAGGTAGGTAAACTATTTTTGAAATCAATTACATATTATATCTATGATTTAAACAATTTAATTAAAGAAAACAAAATACGTGTTAAAGTTATTAGCTAGGTAATTCTTACAAATTTCAAATATACGATTTTAAAATCATTAAATTATATCCATTATTACCTTAAATTGTCTCATTATTCCTTATTTATTTTACTAATGTTTAAAAGTATTAAAACTAAATAACATAGAATCTAATCTTTAAAAATGCTATATTTTTACAAAAACAATGGTGTGTGTGAAAATTTTCACGAGCTATTTGATAGACTAATAGGTAAAGTTTAAATAAATGCCTATATAACTTAAATTTCTTTTTGAATTAAAATTTTAAAAAATTAAATCATATTCACGTTTAAAATAAGACATGAAAAAAATTACTGCAGTTTTTTTATCTAACTATCGATCAATTAGTTTCGAGACTAATTAATAAAAAACAAATTATTATACCTAACAGAATAGAATTGGACGAAAAAGAAAAAAATTCTACATGTGAGATCCTTACAACTTACTCTGTATTACACTATTATACTTACATTTTAAGTTTTAAATATATATATAATATATATTTTAAATATCTTTATACTTTTTATGTTGATATATATATATCGTTAAAAATTTAAATCATCATTCACCAAGATTATTCTCCTTTAAAAAGGTAGGTAAGTCAAATGCCGTTTAATTTATTCATCTTCATCTTCATCGTCATCTGAAAAGCAATTAATGGAAATGTTGAAATGAAATTCTTACGTAAAGATATTTTTTTAGTTCAAAATTTTACCTTCTTCCTCTTCGTCTTCCTCTTCTTGATGTTGTGGAGCAGATCCTTTTTTCTTATAGGCCGCCATTTCCTAATAATTGACAAAAAAACGAATTTACAATATTATACATAGGTATATAAATATTATGTACTTATGGTAGATTAGTGTACACTGTCTACATTCATTGTGAATTATGTTAAAGAGAGAAAAAAAAATTGTCTTACTCTTTCATAACGGGCCTTGTCTCGCTCAGCCATGGCTTCATACTTCCGTTTAACATCAGCACTAACTTCTCCCCACATTCGCCCTAATTCTTTAGCAATATCACCAATTCCTAAGAATAAATTTTTGTTAGATAAATTATCAACAGTGATATTTCTAAAAATAGTTACCATAATCTGGATTTGCTCCCTTGATTTTTGCACGTTCATCCTAAAAATAATAAATATCTATTAGTATAAAAAGTTTTTTTGCAAATATTTTAATTATTCTTTTAATCAACTTACACTGCAAAACCAGAAAAATGCGGATAATGATCTTTTGGGCGCATTTGGATCTTTCTTTTGACGAGTCCTTTTGCCACCACGTCCCTTTTCTCCCTTTGCTGGTACATAATCTTGCATTTCTTGATCATATCGTTTCTTGTCACGATCAGCCATATCTTGAAAACGTTTCTTTTCCTTATCAGACATGGTCTATAAAATTGAAATATTTAAAAAAAATAGTCAATAAACATAATAAGATTTAGATTACATACTTAGGAACTATTAGGTAAAAGGTAACTAATTAACTAAGGAGTTGTAAATAGTAATTAACTAGGTAAAAAAATTTTCTCAAAATATCAACTTTTTGGCTTAAAATTTTTACATGTAAGTAAACGAAATGAGGGTCAAGTCAAGATTTTCTGAAAAAATCTTTGGAATGGATTCGTTATGTTATAAACTCTAAAAAAATAAATTACCTATGATCTATCATATGAATGCAAGGTATACTTGTAACAAGAAAAATACTAAATTATACTATACTCACTAGTTAATGGTAACTAAACTAAACTAGATTATCCCCTTACTATCATGTATCTCTCAAGTTTGATTAGGACTTTAATAAAATATTTTTTAGAAAATTACCTTCCATCTATCAGCGCATTTTCTTGAAAATTCAGCAAAAACGACGCTTTCATCCTAAAAATTAAATATTTATTGTATAAAAAGTTTTTTAATTGTATATATTTTTATTATTCTTTTAATCAACTTACAGGATGCTTTTTCTTATGTTCATCCTAAAAAGTATTTAATTTTATTTATTAACCAAAGCTTGATAATAAATAGTGATCAATTAATTTAAAAAATATATATAACTTACACGGCATGTTTGTACAAAGTAAGCATAGGCAGTCATACGACCCCTTGGTTTTAAATCTCCTTTTGCTCGTGGCATTTTCTCCTTTTCAGAATTTCAGCAGTTGAAATATAGTCAAATATGTAAAATATTTACTTAATCTTGATTGAAATCACTAAAAATTTAAATAAAAATAAAAAAAAAAGTATTTGTTAGTAAAATCCTTTTAAAGTACCTGTATAGTGTATAAAAGTATTAAGACTATAAGTATTTTATGTATAAGTAAATGAATTATGACTGCATTACATTTAATATAAGATCTGATTTAAATCTATTTGTTTTGGGCCATAAAATAAAACCTATAGGGTATATTTTAGCATTTTCAAACAATTTATGAATAAAAATACTGACAATGTAAAAGGTAACTATAATGTAAAAGGTAATGAGAGTCATTGTCTTTATGATAATGACATTTGCCACATGTAAAATGTCATTGTTTGTAATTTCAAATGTTTTCAATTTCAAACTCAAACTCGAGAAACGAGGGAAAATATTTTGGAGGGATATCATGCCCTAAGCGTACTCTTATGGGAATTGTATATAATGCAGTTAAAGCGTACTCGCACTCGCACAAGTACAAGTCAACTGAACTTGAATAATAATAATTTGTCGAAAAATTGTTAGGATTTTTTCACGGCTTTTCCAATTTAATTAATTAATTATGATTAAATACTCGAATTTTGTTCAACAACTATGCTTTTAGGGTAATCAACTATACTGTAAAATAATTTTTTTTGAAAAATTAACTTATATGCAAAGCCTCCGACACTAAAAATGTCAACAAGTACGCAATAAAAATACTTAAAATACCCCTTTAATAGACTTTAGACTTTAACTGCTCTAATTTTAAATGGTAATTTGATAAACGACATACCTTTTATAGTACAGAGAGTAGTGATTGATTGAGGTCAAAAGTTAAAAAAAAAAATTTAAAAAAGTAAATCGATTGAACCAGGTAGAGTAGAAGAAAGAAATTCTTTAAAAATAGTAAAATTATAATGAAATATCCGTAGTAGTAGGTATAAAGGACATGGAACTTGTGCCTGTACTAACAACTTACAGAGTCAGTCTGTCTGTTTATTACACACGCTAAAGGTAGGCAGGCTTAAGGCTAAAGGCAAGCAAATGGGGAATGGCTTAATACATGTAAAAGCTTTTTTAAGAAAAATTACTAGAAATTACTTAAAAATAACTGCCAACACTTGAAATTTCCCCTATGAGCTCAATACAAAGCCCTGTACAAGGACACAAATCCAGGATTTCAAAAAAGGTCAAATTTTGCCCAAATTTTGAACCCAAAAAATTTGGGTTAATTTAATACTAGTATTTATCCGTATAAGAATAACAGCCAAATATCCACCATTATAGAATACAGGGTAAGGCTTACAGTGCATTCAAAGCCAACCATTGGCCTACCATGTATAGTGTATGCGTAGCAGCCGTATAGCGTCTCACTCAAAAATCCTACCTACCTACCATTGCATTATACAGAGATGCGAATTCGAGATTCGAAAAAATGGTCTTTTTTACAAAATTTCAAATGAGAGGTCAATTAAGTAAAAATGTCAAATGGAGGGGGGATGTGTGGGGAAACTTTGGCTAATTATAATGATTGAGAAATAATTAGTAAATTACCTTAAAAAGTCCGGTTGAAGATGATGATCCGAGATCCGCTCTAGTCACTTGCAATGCAATTGGAGGTAACTCACTACTGCCTGTAAAATCCAAAAGGCAAATGCAATGGCAATTGTAAATGGCTGTACTGCACATATAGCCATATCTTTTTTAGCTTATACTTTTAGCATGAATAGAAGCCTCTGCTCTGTAAATCCTGCCTAAAACCTTTTTGAATTCTAAGGCGGCAAACCAATCAACAAAAAAAATAATTTTTGCAATTTTGATTTTCGGACTTCGGATCGGATTTCGGTATCTCGTTATCATTTGGCCTTTTAGCTTGAACTTTGACCCTTTGTCTGTCAGTCCGTGTCCGTAGTGTCGGTTTCTGTAACTTTTTAATTACAATTTTTGTCATCTTTTACATTATATTTTTGTGAGCAGAATTGTCATTTGTATACAGCAGTAAGTACTCGTACAGTACAACCACATTTTACACATTATACAAAAGCAAGTTGAAGTTATTTTATTGTCCTTTTTTGGGGAAAAGTAAGTTTAAAGTTAGTTGTTGAAGGTCGAGGTCGAAGGTTAATTTCATATTCTTCATAATATTGTACATAGTACATAGGATTTAAATAATGTGAATATAACATAATTTACTTTGTTTGTTTTGTATTTTGTAGGTACTGTACAGAATTAAAAATTACAAGAAAAAAAAAGACTTAGGATTTTAGATTTGCTGAGGATTTTAGCTGATACTGACTGTCCACTTTCCAACCCCTAAAGTCAAAAATAGGAAGGTGAAAGTTGAAAGATTCAATTGAGATTTTGATTGGGATCGAAGGAACTATGCCTACAGTACTTATTGACGATGATCTTGAAGTTGAATTTCCATTCAATCCTTATGATGTTCAAATAAAATTGATGACCAATGTGGTTCAATGCCTTAAGCATGTAAGTTGTCCCGTATCCGTATCACTATCACCCAATAATATCGAATGTAAAGAAAGATCTGTCCTATCGTGAGTGACACACGTGGACAGACGTTCCTCAGATCATATTATTTAAGGGTTTTATGGTTATGATTGCTGACTTTAGGTTAATTTAGGTCTCTAGAAGGTGATCGTTTAAATGGTATTACTTTCGCGATATATTAATGAAGTTGTCCTATTACTGTATACATTTTTAATTGGATAATTAAACGAAACGAAACAAGAAAGTATAATATTCAAGAAAGTACTTATCATTTATTTACTTGTGTTATGAATCTATTTTTTTATATAATTTTTAGAAACAAAATGGTTTACTGGAATCACCCACTGGAACTGGAAAAACATTATCATTACTATGTGCTGCATTGGCTTGGCAGATAAAACAAAAGGCTTATCTCAGAGACTGTATAATTACTGCAGGTACTAAATTACCCGAGGAAGGATCTGACCCAATAGTATTTCAAGGAGTGCCAAAAATTATTTATTCAAGTCGTACACATTCACAACTTTCGCAAGCTGTTCAAGAACTTAAAAGATCATTTTATAAAAAAGTCAAGTCGGTTACTTTGGGCTCAAGAGATTTACTGTGTATACACCCAACTGTATCAAAAATTCAGAGTTCAACAGTTAAAAACACAGCGTGTCATTTAAAAGTACAAAAAAGGATATGTAGTTTTCATAATGAAGTTAGTAGGAAAAAAGAAGACCCAAATTTATTTGAAACACCTGTAACTGACATTGAAGATTTGGTATCAAGAGGTCAAAGAATTAAATTTTGTCCATTTTTTATGTCAAAAGAACTGGGTAATGTAATTTTTCTCAAACTAATAAAATAATATACAAAATAATTACCTATATAAATTATAAACTGAATATGAGTTCTAATGACTCTTTCACTTTTTTATGTAGTTAAAGATGCTGATATTGTGTTTATGCCATATAATTACTTACTCGACCCTAAAATTAGAACGTCACAAGGAATTGATATAAAAAATTCGGTAATAATATTGGATGAAGGGCATAATATATCAAGAATATGTGAAGAGGCTGTTACATTTGAAATTAAAAGTACAATTATTACGCAATGTATACAAGAATTAACAGAGGTAATTATGCATAAGTTATAAAGTATATTATCCAAACCTAAACCTATGATTTTTGATTTACCTAAACCTATTTCATAAAATAATGTAGGTACCTAGCAGAATTGCCATATAATATAAAGTAAAATTATGTAATTTTTTAAATGTGTATAGGCTCTAACTGATTATAGTGAAGGAAGGCAACAACAAGAAAGTGGAGGCGAATCAAGTGGAAATCAATTAACAAAAGAGTGCACACTTGGTGGTTTAATTGCACTTAAAAACTGTTTTCTTTTATTAGAACTTAAATTACAAGATCTTCAAGCATCAACTGAAGGGGTACTTCATCAAGCTCATACTGTACTTATTAAGATTATTGAATCTGGATTTTCTCCAATTACAATTTCTGGAACAATTAATTATCTCGATGTTATTGCCTCACATCTTGCAGGCCGAAGTCATGATACTACAAGTTGTGAAAAATTTGCTTCTATTTTAAGAGTGCTCGCAGCACAATCATTATTTATTGATCCAGTAGAATTTGGAAAATCATATAAGGTTTTTGTTGAGTTTGAGAAAAAGAATGATAACAACAATGCAACAAGTCCAAAGACATTTAAATTTTGGTGTTTTAATCCAGCTATTGGGTAAACTCATATCCAGTATATAATTTTTTAATACCTTGTTGATTTTATATTTATATTTTTATTTTATAAGGCTACAAACAATGATGGCAATGGCACCAAGATGTGTACTTTTAGCGAGTGGAACTTTATCGCCAATCCCTTTTTTAATTAAAGAATTAGGAATACCATTCCCCATCCAATTAAGTAATCCACATATTATTGGTGATAATCAACTACTTGCTTGTCTTGTATCAAATGGACCCGGAGGTGAACCTTTGACTTCAACTTTTGCAAATAGATCAAAAAGTGAATATTTATACTCGTTGGGTAAGGTAATCGTTGATGTTTGTGCAAGGGTTCCTCACGGCGTACTTGTATTTTTTCCATCTTATTCACTTTTGGACTGCTGCCAGTCGAGTAAGTTTTCCTATACAAAGTTTTTTCCTGAACTAATTTTATTCCCATATAAGGTTGGAGTAAAACTGGAATATTAAATAATATAAATCAGTATAAAGTAAGTTATGGCATTTGGTTTAATTTATTCTAATTATATACCTACTATATATATATATATATAGGGAACTTATACTTAGGACATAACACTTATTTTTTATATCATAATTAATCTTATTTTTTCATATTTAAGCAATTGTTATTAGAACCAAGGGGGAAAGATGCTTTTAAAAACATAATAAATTCTTATTATACTGCTGCAAAATCAGATATGGGAGCTTGTTTAATGGCTGTTTGTAGAGGAAAGGTAAAAAATAAATAATTTAAACTTTTAGAATTTAATTTAAATTTATTTAAAATATAATACTAAAAGTGAATGCTAATATTTTAATTTAGTTTTTAAATCGTTTGTTTGTATTGTATTGATCCTAGGTTGCTGAAGGCTTAGATTTTAGCAATGAATTTGGGCGAGCAGTCATAATTACTGGAATTCCATATGCTCCAGTTATGGATCCTCAAATAAAAGCTAAAAAGAATTATCTTGATCAACGAGTTCGAGAAGATAAAACGGTATGTGTACATTATATTACTTTACTGTAAACTCAAAATTAATAAAAATTTGTAAATTAATAAAAACCTATTTAGAAAAAATATGTTTTATAACTATTTATTATTTTATAGAGTATTAATGGTCAAACTTGGTACCAAATGGAAGCGATCCGCGCACTTAATCAAGCTATTGGGAGAATAATTCGTCACGCAAGTGATTATGGTGCGATTCTTCTTTGTGATAGTCGCTGTGGAGGTGGAGATGTAAAAAATTATCTATCCGAATGGGTTAAATCAAGACTACAAACTGATTCAAAATATGATGATACTATTAGGCAATTAACTTCTTTCTTTGGTTCAAGTTCTCAGGTAATAATATAAGCTAACTATTTTATTACATTGGACTTTAATTAACTATTTTTATTTTTATGAATTTAGTTAGCCAGACAAAATACTTCTAAAAATTTAGCTTCTCTTAGTTCTGCATTTATATTAAATGAAAAAAACTCAAATGATAAAAAGGCTTCTAGTTCATCTAGTAAAGATTTCAATTTTGCTATTCCTTCTGGACCTGGACTAAAGAGAATAAAGTTAATGAAAAAGAATATAGACTATTCAACATTAGGACAAAGTAGTGATAAGAAAAGTAGTAATTCTGCCAAGGATGAAAAGTTTGCTTCCGTGAATGAATTTTACAATTGGGTAATTCTAATAAGAATACCTAGCTATTTACTTTGAAATAACAAGTAAATAATTTTATAATTCGAATATATTTTTCTTTTTCATAAGGTAAATCTTGTTCTAAATGAGGAAAAGCTGAAAATCTTTCAAAAGGCTACAAAAGTGTATCTAAAAGAACGAAAACTAGTTGACTTTGCAAGAAGAGTATTGAGATTATTTACATCTGAACAATTTAGTCTTCTTGAAAAAGGTACCTTTTTTGTTCTCTATACTTTTAAAACACTTTAATATATCTGCTAATAATAATTTGATTAAATAATACCTAAACCTAAAATTATTTAAATAGGTCTCAACCTAGTAATGACTGCAACTGAATATCAAAATTTATTAGTGATTTTTGAAAGAAAGATCCTCAATAGTAAAGGTTATTATGAACTTTTAAGCGCATCATGATAAATATTAATTATTAGTATTTAATTACGCACATAATATAATATGTACCTAATGCTGCTTGCTCATTAAGTAGTTTTTTTAATAAACTTTAAATGTACTGACTAAAAGGTTATTGTGTAAAAATATATTCAAATTGATTGATTTTTTTGTCATAAAACAGGTAGGATATTTTATTAAAATTAACATTGAATATCATTATTTATTAGAGTACCTACATTGTATTGTACATATCAATAGCATGTATTCAATATAGTGTACTAAAAAGTTTAAAAAAAAAACAAGTTAGGTATTTAGACTTAATTATAGTATCAGCAAGAATGGTAGGTGAACAGAAAAAAAGTATCTCCGAAATTCTTAATTAATACTGCTTTGGATTAATACATGCATATTATAATTATATTAAATAGAATAACTAGTTTCCTAGTTATTCAACATTATGGGGGTATGTATATATTATATTTATTTTAATTTAGTGGTGTGTTGAATAGTTGAAAATAAACCATACTCTATAGTCACTATTTTATGTGCAGGTTACATAGTACATAATATCAATATCATACTTGTAAATTAGGTAGTTTACTTAATTAATTTTTATACATTCATTATTTGCGATTTGCGTCGTTTGCGAGATTTTTTCATTACTTATTTATAAGATTGGTAAGATTAATTAATAAGATTATAAGTAAGTAGACACTTAAAGACTACTAGACTATAATATTAAAAGCTATATTTCACCATTCCCTTTTTTAAGGGCTAACATATTATTTAGATTTAGTTACATTTAGTACCTTTAAACACAACAAATTTAAGAAAAAGTAATCTAGTACTTAATTTAATTGTAATGAATAAGACAATCTAATCTAATACTAGGATAGAATACCGATTACACTAAAATATTTTTAACAATGGATATAGTGTGTTCGGTGTTAGTGTATTGATAGAATAGAAGTCATGATTGGCAATTAATGTTATTCTTTATTAAGTAAATGATTATTTTTTGGATCAGTTTCGGTTTCAATAGTCTCATCAGTTGTTGAACTTTTTATCAGTCACTTCATCTTTTGACTTAATTGATGATGATTTTTCAGGTTCAGATTTGTTCTTGTTTTCTTTATCTTCTTCTTCCTTAACAGAATTATCATTTTTTGTATTGGTAGAAGTTGTAGTGGTTGGTAATTGAAGGGCTTTTAAAATTGAAATGAAGCAAGGGTCCTCTCGAGGATCATTTTCAGTTTCAGCTGAGAAAGTAGGTGCTAAACAGTGTCCTTTAAGAATTTCAATGTAGAGGATTTTAAATACACCACGATTGTGTACTGTCAATCGATGAAATTCAATTCCAACTTTAATAACCTCCTGTTGAAAAGTAATCAATCCTGCCGGTATTGGCACTTGTGAAAGGTTAGTAGCCAAAGCCAATATTTCCAAAAAGTCAAGTATTCTGCGAACTAAAGTTAAAATTTACAAATTAGTTTACAACTTGTAAATTACAAGTAAAATTTATAAAGGTACATTAGTTCAATTTTAAATCTACTATTTACCGAATAAAGTCTTGACTTTGTTAGCACTTCCTTGAATGGAGTTTGAAATATCCTTGATTCCCTGAACTTCTATTTCGCTAAGTTGTTTGTCAAGATTCAATGCTTTTATCTCATTGTTTACAATTTTAATTGTCTCTTCTGCAATTTTCATCAGATTCTCTTTTGTTTTTCTAAAATATGTATACAGATTTGTTTAAATAATATTTTTTTCGTAATTTTTTTTCGTAATGTACTCGTAGTACATAGATCTAACAATAAGATTAGATAAATGTATTACCTACCTACTAGTTTAAGAAAAAATATTATTATTTAAACAAATCGAAATACGGTAATATGGGACCGGTTTATTTAGGACCGGTGCAAGAATGGACCGGTGTAAGAATGGACCGGTGTAAGAATGGACCGGTGCAAGAATGGACCGGTGCAAAAATGTCCCAACCAGAATGGACCGGTG
>JAQIXA010000608.1:0-38748 GCA_034699045.1 Nanhermannia cf. coronata Gr-Ori-00579
TAATTAATTTTAATTATCTACCATTATAGTTTTTATTATCTTTTACTTTATCCATTTATTCACAAAATATCAAGAAATATCTCTTTAAATAAGGTCAATCATACAAATATGGCAAAAAAAATTTGATGTAAAAATTGTCAAGAAGTAGGTAGTTATGTACGTACTGTATGTATCTACCTACATAATATGTATGGAAAAGCACGTAATTTTATTACGGAAGACATTATGGAAGATAATGGAAGATTAAGTATATGAGTGAGTAAGTATATGTAGGTATTTCTAATAATTCAAGTAGGTACCTAGTGTTTGTATCTGTATTTCTAAATCGAGCATATTTATTTAAATAAACAAGGATATGACGTATTTGTATTTAAATAAACACAAATTAATTTCGTAAGCTCATAAAAATAAACTTTTGTAGATTTTCTACAAAATTAATTCAGATCCTTTTGTTTAACAAGTAAATTAGCTAATTTAAACATGATTTGCAGTATGGAAGACAAATAGCTAACATATTGTACTGTATACTTATCTATTAATTGTAATACCTATTTTTAATTTAGGTAGGGTATATGTATATAGCAAATGAACATTATGATTTTACATTTTTTTAAAACTTATTTAAAGCTTTACTTTTTGATTGATTTCGTTATTTTTTGCTAAAATTTGGCTTACAAATCACATCATAAGAAGTATATTAATAGGTATCTAGTATCTACTCCTACAGACAATCTCTAATACAGATATAACATGTAAAAATGCTATAAAATAGTTAAAAATTTTCTCATTCATTAAATTTTCTATAAGACTTCATTCTAAATCTAAATCGACCTCTTTATAACATTACTTTCTTTATACTTTAATTTAAACATTACTGTTATTGAAAATTGATAAAAATTCGAAACTACGTTCAAATTTTTATAGGGGGGTACAAAAATATAGAAACAAGAGAGAACTAGAAAATCAATCAATGAGATTTTGCTATGAAGCCTTTTATTAGCATTCTTATTTTGAAAAATTCAAGTCAAAAATTATTTCTAATATTTACAATATAGAAATCCCAAAAGTAATACAATGTCTAATTTGAATTTAACTCAGGTTTTTGAATTGAAAAGGATACTTACCTTGACCGTTGACCTAGAAGTCTGAAATTTAGTCACAAAAATATAGTATTAAGAATGGCTAAAATATCTCTTGCTCATACACATTTATCTAATCTTAAAGTATAAAGTAAATATTTATAGACTTAAAGAACTACATTTTCTGCGAGCTAAAATCTTAAATTCTTAAATATGCACATAGCCAGTTCACAGTAGATTTTTTATAAGGTCAAATTTTGCGACAATGTACCTAAGTATGCACTATGTAAGTATGTACTAGGTATTTAACGCAATTAAATTCAAACCTCATCCCAAATTTGCCAGCTGGGGTTAATTAATTAAAGGGCAAATCAAATCGACAAATGATCATACTACTTCGTAGAACTACAATAGGTATGGTATAATGCACTATGCTATAGTTAGATAGTGTGGTAATACTATTAGATTTAGATTTGGCTCAGAAGTTATATAAATGGTTCATTTACGAGTATAAATATGCTCTGATTACTCTGGAAAGCAAATTTGTCGTGATTATTAATAGATATCTGTTTCTAGTTTGTTCTAAAACATACAAATATCTAATAATTCATATTTAAAAAATATAGAATAATGGAGCCTTTGTTCTTTAATTTGAATAAATATATTTTGTACACATTATTAATAATTCTATTTGGCTCTGGGTCCTTTATAAAATGTTCTAGTGGTGATTATAATTTCGATTTTCAAAGATATCTAGATGAGGAGGTAATATAATTATGTAATTACAAAATTTCCACTGTATAAAATCATCATTTATTACAGAATTTTTGTATTTAGAAAGTAGCATTTCTAAAAAAATGTCTACCTATATTCGATTTGTCTATTACCTTTTGGTAAGGTATCATATATGGATATGATTTGCTTACTGAAATTGAAATGTTTTTGAAAAAAAGTATCTTTTATAATATCATTATTAGATGATCGGATACTTTATACAAAATTTGTAATGCACAGAATTAGCTGTAGCTCGGTTGTTTGAATTGAAATCAATTTTTTTCAATTTTTACCTATAGACTGAAGGAAATTACGATCGATTGGACAATTGTACTAGTAATGAGCAATGTGTTGGGTAAAAATTTAAAAGTTTTGATCGAATTGTCATTAAAATTTAGCTTGCATTATATTATGCATATATTATAAATTTTAGAATCTGTGGGGCTCAGTTGGGCGATAAATTGACCAAGTGCTTGACACCAGGATTCTGTTCTTGTAATGAAAACGTTGAGAAAATGGGGAATTGTCGAGAGGCAAATGAGCCAGAAATCATTGAATGTTCTCAAAATTTTCGATATTGGAACTCCTATATAAGGTACATGATCTGTAAGGATTCAAATCGAAATGGCCGAGATATCTGTGTCATTTATTTGAAAGAGGAGGATTTAATCGAGTCATCGAAAAGACAACAACAACAAGGCAACATTCAAAGTCTCTAGAGCAAAAATTTATTCAAAATTTATATTAACTTTTTTTTTACAATAGATATTTACTAATCTACGAGTAATATTTTTAGCTTTTATAAAGTAGGGTCAATCATATATCACTATAAATTAAAAGAAATGTTGAAAAAAATTATTTAGTAGATGCATATTATTATTTAGTGGAACATAAAATTGTGTTTCATTTCAAATGTACCTATCTACATTTTTGAGAATGATTTTTAATAGTAGGGTATATATACCTAGTATGAAAAGTATAAGATTGTATCTGTATAAGATTCGATATCTATTATAATTTACAAATAGAATTTTCTATTAGAATATTTTATTGTTTGAGTAGGTACCTACTCGTAATACCTACGTTGGTGTATGATTTAGATCAGGATCTGATAAGAGAACCGTATTTTGAGAATTAGGCCAATTTTTAATCAATAAATAATAAATAAATGGTCTAAACGCACTTAAGATAATGCAATAAACACTTTATTTTTATAACTTATAAACAAGGTAACCTCCTAGTATGAAGGTTCTGAGAGAAAAATCTGTATACATAAAAGATAGTGGGATAACCATATCATTATTTTAAAGGCTGAAACCAAAAAATTTTCTAAGCTAATTTTTGAAAAATCACAAAAATAGACAATTTCATTTTGGAATTTGGACCATTTTTAACATTAGATTACCAAATGTACGAGATTTTTTATCGAGGAGCTTCATGTAAAAAGGTTACCTTGTTAGATATCCTAAATATTATTGTGTTTAGCTAATAAATAAACCTACTTGTTCATTTATATCTCAGTATCAGTAGAAAATACTTTTCTTGATATATTAGATTAGGGTACTCGTACCTATTCAGTTCATGTGAAATAAGACCGATTTACCCTACTAGTAAAGCGTCGAGTCTCGTGGGTTCATCGTTTCATTATTAACGATTGCCAAATCCTTTAAGAATAATTAATTAGCCGATTGACCCAACCTAAATATTAGAAAACTGATATATATTAAGTAGATACTACCTTTTACATAATGTAGGTACATCAAATTACAACAGACATTTGACGACATTCTAAAATATCAAAATAAAAATTCATTTGAGGTAATTTTTTACACTTTTTAATATGAACCTGCAAAATGTAAAGTATGGTATTTTGAATGTACTTATGTATTAGAATGATTGGTATACCTATTTCTTTTGTAAAATTTTATCATACTTTTGAATAAAATTTGATATTCAATAAGTAGATTCAATAAGTACAGGGTTTATCATATATCTATGGCGAAAAATTTAATTTTTTTTAAAGATTATATTTCTCTATTAAATTCTCAGATATTTTAACAAGTAATATATGAGTTCGATAGAGAATTAAACGGAGATCCCGAATCTGAAAACCGTTTGATGCTACGATAAACAACTCAAAAGTTATAAGTCAATGAACTTTGACTTTTGACCAAGGAGATTTAATTTTTTTTAAAGCCTATAATAAACTATAAAAACCTCAGATTCTTCAACAAGTAAGATATGAGATCGATAGAGAATTAAACGGAGATCCCGAATCTGAAAACCGTTTGATGCTACGATAAACAAGTCAAATGTTATAAGTCAATGAACTTTGACTTCCTACCATGGAGAGCTTATGGGAGAAAAAATGCTACCTACTAAACTAACTTATTTTCGTTTAAAAACGAAAATATTTTGCATCTGAAATATGAGATCGATTCAGTTTTTTACGCTGGTTAATAATATGAGAACTATTTGGATCACAAATCAATAGGTCAAAGGTTACAGGTCATTGAAAAGTTTTTACTATTTTTATTTTATTTAAAAGTTCAATGACCAATTCAATGACTTTTCAATTCAATGACTTTTAGAAGTTAGTTTAGTAGGTAGCATTTTTTCTCCCATAAGCTCTCCATGGTAGGAAGTCAAAGTTCATTGACTTATAACTTTTGAGTTGTTTATCGTAGTATCAAACGGTTTTCAGATTCGTGATATCCATTAAATTCTCTATCGAACTCATATATTACTTGTTAAAATATCTGAGAATTTAATAGAGAAATATAATCTTTAGAAAAAATTAAATTTTTCGCCATAGATATATGATAAACCCTGTAGATACACTATTTGATATCTGTATACTTATAAAGTTTTGTAATTTAAAATTTTGATTCTGGATTAATCTTATTTGATATTTTGACACTTTCATTCTTGACTGTGAATGTTCATTAAGAAAAAACCAAAAGCTTTATGGTAATTTACTATGCATATTTATATTTATTCCTAAATAAATGAATACAATAAATAATCGGAGAAAACTTCCTTGGCATTATTTCTCGTAAATTGGCACACGTTTACTATTTTTTTTTACCACTACTATTTGTTTCAACCAAACTAAAAAAAACAAACATTTTAAGATCCTACTTTTGAAAATTTCCATTCGATTTGGTTGACCTTTGACCTTGGACATTACATTACTTTGCCTTGATACATCAAACAGGCTAAATTTTTTAAAAATGACTGTCACAATTGAAGAGTCAAAGGACAAGGATAAAAATTCAACTCAAATTAGAAGCACAATTTTGAGAAAATTTCGATGGTACTTTTTCATAAATTTCATAAAATTTCAAATAAGTAAACTTATGTAGGTACTTGCAATTACAATAATATCTAAAATTTTCTTATTCTGATAAAATCGAGCAGTATTTTCATTTTTCTAAAGTATTTCGTCTATGAATATTTCTTGAACTAACAATAAGTATAAACTGAATATTTTTCAAAAAACTGCTAATACATAGTGGTATCCTTATAACGAGTTTCAATTTGAAATCCTAGTTTGATTACGAAATTTAGAATTACAATACACAAGTGATATATGTGATAAGATTACCAATTCAATATTGTAAAAATTAAGAAATGCAAAGAGTAATTTATGATTTTCATAGGTTTTGGCATGCTATACGAGTTTATATTGTAGCATTTAAATGGCTTTTTCGGCAAGCACACACTTTCCAGAATAAAGTAAACTTAACAGGTAAATAAAATACAGTAAAATATTTACTTAAAAAAATTAAATTTTTTGACCAGAAGTTTCAAAAAATCGACGAGGAGAGGTGGCCATTGTTACTGGAGGATCTCATGGTAATCCTGACATCAGTTTTTGATTTTGAAAAATGGAAATTCTAAATAGGTTTACTACAGGTATTGGGATATACATTGTTAAAATGCTTCTAGAAGTCGACATTCATGTTATTATTGGTAAATTTGACATTTTTACAAATCGATAGAGTTTAATAGTAATTAGTAATTCTAGTAATTCTTAAAATTCTTGTAGGATGTAGAAGTCTAGCCAAAGGTGAACGAATGATTGAAAAAATTCGTGGATTAGGGGTATTTAGCGGGTATGTTCAAACTGATATTCTTACGATTAGTCCATAGTGCTCTACTGATACTTGAGTATAAATTGCTAATTTTATTTTTTGTTGTACCAAAAGATCTGTTGAAATCCTTCATCTTGACCTCTCAAGTTTGAAGTCTGTCCGACAGTTTGCAGAGAAAGTTTTAGAGTCCGATAGACCCATTAATATCCTCATCAACAATGGTAAATCCTTATTGTGTTATTTTTTTCTATCTAAACTACAACTATAAGTTTTAAGGATAAAAGTACAAAAAGTAGAAGAAAAAAAATCTGCTTTTTATCTGTATTGTATTGGATTATAAAGAGATAAGTTTGAAGGCATAAAGATTGTCTGACACTTTAAAAGCTTTTTTGCTCTTCAAAAAAGTTTGGAAATACTTAATTTTAGCTCGTTTCGCTCGAGATGTCGATATTTTGACTTGAAAATAAGTCTCAAATATGTCAAAGGTTTCAAGTAATCTTAATTTTTTGAATTACTGATATAAAGCTTTAAAGACTCTAGATTACTCATCATATTTAATTCATGGCATTTCGTGTAATTTGTGTCTTTTAAAATGATTTTAGAAAAATGCCAAGCTACAGAGTAAAAACAGAGTTTTTACAAGTAGTAATTTTGAAAGCTAAAAGTCAAAAAATTAACATCAAACTGGAGCTATTAGTCGGCTGAATTCTTATAACCAGCTTTGTAATTTACAAATTGAATCCTCTATACCAATCTATACGTAGAATACAATGATTTTATAACACTTTATGTAAAACAAGACCTAAAGATCTATTACTAGTCGATTGAAATAAAAAAATTTGTGTGTGTCATATTAAATTGATTAGCATAGATAGGCATTTTAATATATAAAAAGCCTTAGGTCTTGTTTTCGCCTGTTTTTATTCTGAATTTTGCATATTTTGATCATATTTTTTTTGAATTTTTTGGGCACAGCGGGTGTATCTTTTCAGCATTTTGAATTGACTGATGATGGATTCGAGTCTCATTTCCAGATAAATTTCCTCTCGCCTTTCCTGCTCACCAATCTGCTCTTGTCCAGGATCGTCCAGTCAGCCTCAGAAATCTCTCCTACCGGCCAAATCATCCAAAATCCGAGCAGAATAGTCAATCTCTGTTCAGTGCTTCATTTTCTGGGAAATGCTAATTTTGAAAATCTACAAAACAAGTTTGCAAAATTATTTTTTGTCTATACCAATACAAGCAAAGGGGCTTTTGATCATTCTATTTGATGTAAAAATTTTATTAAGCAAAAATTTTAATAAGCAATTCTGAATTATTTTGGATAACCTATTTAACTTCTATTTTGCTTAGAGAACCTTACAACTTGTTTTTTGCATATGGATTTTGGTTTGAAACATCCTATCTGTTATACTCAAAACATTTCTAGTTAAATTTTGAGATTTTTGTTTTCGATTTTGAATCAATTTTTTGTGAATTTCGAAATCTATGAAATGGAAAAAAATGTGATTTCGAAAATCAAAAAATTCAAACATTTGCATATTGGAATTTTTGTTGAAATTAAAATGAATGTAATTTTTGAATATTTGAAACCATTGATTATTCGTATTATTCGTATTTTTATTTTTGGGGTTATTCGTATTTTTAAATAAAAAATTTACCTAAATCCAAACAAAAAAATTTTCAATTAAAAAAACCTATTTAAATTTTTAGATAAAAATGCATCTAATTCGACTCGAAATTAATAATCTCAAAATTCTTATTAGAAAAGTTAGGAATTGTTTAACTTTTGTAGTAAATGACAACTTCTTAAGCTAAACTGTATGTTAATGTTAATGTACTTATATCTGATTCCAAATTTGGAATTTGGCTAAAATTTTGCAAGTATTAAAAAGTTCCTTTGCTTGTTGTAGGGTAGGGTACTAGAAATATCAAGTATATAAGTGGTTAAAAATTATCATAATAATGCAATATTTGAGGGTTGATCGATAAGGATGATAAATTGCATTTAAAATCTTCCATATCTTGTAAGTTTTCTCCAGTCTGATTACCATGAATTTTCTATTTCCAATAGCAGTATGGAGGGGTTCTACTCTAGGCACAAGGCTTATGTTGACTCACAATTCCTCATAATGGCCTACTCAATTTTTCTGGAAAGAATTCTGGACGCTGGAGCAAATGTCCGAGTAATAACCCTACACCCAGGTTTTGTCCTTTCGGAATTCTACAATAATTTATACTGGACTATCCCTTGCAGAATATTCCTCAAAAGGTTCCTAAAGGTAAAGGTAGTTTAAGATTTTTGAGTTTTTTTACATATAATAAAAAAAAAGACTTTCTAGAGAAAGTAATTTTTAAACTTTTAAAAAATGATTCCTAGTTCTGGATTCTGAACAAGTTCAAAATCCTAGTTCAGGATTTTAGATTTTTAATCAAAAAAATTTTGAATTTTGAAAAGAACTGATATTTAATGGCTTATTTGCTGTAAAGCACCTACTTGTTACTAATAACACACCACTATTATACAAACTATTGTAAAATAGTAGGGTACTCTAAAAGTAAAATCTACATAGTAATTATCAAGTCTTAAGTGCTTATTATATCATTCAATGAGAATTTTCAAATTTTAAAACTCAACTTAACTTTAAAGTTCAATATACCTACATAATAGATATTTATATTACTCAAAAATTCATTTACCTACAGATACTTGAAACTAAATAGAAAATGAATTTTGTTCAAAATTTTTGAAATTAAAAAAGTTTTTCAATTGACCTAGCTCAGGATATGAAATATGAAAGTAAATTCGAATTCGAATTCGAATTTGAAGTAATAAATACTTCATTTGGTATAAGTATTATAAAGTTCAAACATGACAAAATACTTTATACAACTTCTTCTAAAGTTTTTTAATGTACCAAAATCTGTCAATTTCCTAGAGTCCAGAGTCAGGTGCAGAAATGGTGGTCAGTGTGGTTCTAAGCCCAAACTTACCATCAAATAAATCACCAGGAAATTACATAATAAATGGCTATATGGGTAGCCCAAGTGTCAGAGCACTTGACCCGAAATTACAGCAAAAATTGTGGAATTCCGCCTGTTGGCTAATTGGTATAAATGAGACATTCCTTGGGTTTCATATTGGACAGCCGGAAAAAACTGAAATCCGAATTGACCTCGGACCTCAGGTAGAATCAGCAAAGAAAAAAAAAGTTGACCAAAAACATGAAAAACTCCCAGGATCCATTGATAGTCTACAACTTGATAATTATATTTAAATCACGTGTAAAAACAGTCAAAATATATTCTGTTACATATCTATATAACAAATTGGTTTTTTTGTCATTATTTGTCAAAGTCATCATACTTTTTGTATAGTATTTACTTACCTACTAGTATTTATAGGCCTTTGATCTTTGCCAATCTTTACTTGAGAAAATAACACGATTTCGGAGCTTCAGTTCGGCACAAATATTTGGAATTAGTAGAGCATAAATATTAATAAACATAAAGTATCTTCTATAGAATAGAGAGTAGTAGGTAGTTGTAGGTAGGTATTTATTTGCTGTACATGTGTGTGTATCTTTTAGATATCTATGAATGTCTAGGTATTACAAGTATTCAAAAGTTGAATAAAAATAAAATGCTTTTTGGTTATTGATGCAAATCTATTTTTAAATTTATTTTTTTATAAGCTGGATCAAGATTCAAGGAGGCAAAAAATGATAAATTATGAGCAACAACATTCAAGGAAAATTATACTACAGATACAGATAGATACTGTAGGTAATAGTAGGGTACCTATATACTGTGATGTAGCAGCAGTTAGTATGTGGCTACAAGTAGGGTAGGTACTATAAACAAAGGTATTTGCAAATGCAAATAATATTACATAAATACTTTCTTATGAAAAATTATATGGACTTTTTCTGGCAAGGTTGGATCAGTCGACTCCCCGCTGTTCTACATTAAATATCAAAAACATTCATAACCACAAATTCGGTTATTATAAGTTATACTCATAGTACATACATGTATTGTATAACATATAAACATATGGGTAAAGGCCCGACCCGACTTCAGTGTCATTTTGTACTATTTAAAATGGTCAAATGTCTTAAATTGCAGAAAAATCTGCTTATTTTCGGTTTTGTACTTAAGCTATAAGATTATAAGATAAGAATACGAGTAGTTGAAAGCTCTACTTTTTAGGCAGGTAAAGTTTATAATGAGCCTAAACCGCTCTAATCGTAAGTAAAATTTTGCACTTAAAATTAGCACCCAATCGGCATAAAAAGATAATTTGACAATTTCTTGAAAAATTACAGTTTTTAGGTACTGTAAAGGAAAAGTAGGTACTCAATTCTAATAGAAAAATTTAAGATTATTTAATACCTATATCTTTTTAAACTTTTTAAACAAAAATTCTTGAATATTTTTTGTAATTGGAGAAAAAGTTTGAAAATGAAAAATTATAGAAAATCTTTGTAACTAAATTTTGTTAAAATTGTCTGGCCATTTGAAAGGTCCTTTGAAAGCTTCAAATACAATTTTTTTTTGTAATCTGAGAATTAGTGGTATGATTTTTGATATTTTTGCCATTGGTCTAGAAATAATCCGATAAAATTTGGTTAATATGGGGTGCCTACTACATATAAATTTGATTAGGTCTAGAGATAAGGGTATATTGCAAGTAAAACTCAAAATATAATTGTAGGATTTAATAAGATAATTTTGCAAATCAAATGTTACTATAAAGCTTGTATTTATCTACACCTACATGCATTATACTGACTACTATAAGTAGATAGCAGATAGTTTCAGTAGCATACTCGTAGATAGGGTTTGATAAATTATAATGTAGACAGGGCTAAATAGATACATTTGTAAATTCGGGAAATTGCTCTACTTTTCCACTTTTCTACCATAGATAAATGAGAAATTTTGCGAGATTTTGAGATTGGATTTTGGTCAATTCATCGGCTCATAATTTTTGACTTGATTAGACATCTACACTATAACCTAGTCAGAAAGTAACTACTACATACGAGTATTACACTTGTAATCTGTATAGAATCTGCAAAACTTCAAGAGCCTTGCCAGTATTATACAATTATTCTGGAAAAGATTTTTCAACACAAATCAACTTAAAAATCTAAAATTTTAGACTTTCTGTGATTTCTCTATAAATGGGTCGATTCTTTCATTTCAAGTGCTAATACCTGAATACTGAATACTTAATCAGCAAGTAAGTATTAGTATCAATTATCAAAGCTACTTAATTAGTAGCTTTGAGAATACTTATTAGTAATTATAAGTACCCTACCTACTACATAAAACAACTAGTTATAGACACATACTGACTGATATGATACTTTTGATTAAAACAAGAAACTAAAAATGCATTTTGAATAATTTTAGAACTAACTGAAAATGCTTAATATGTGTACAAAAACGCCAAAATTTTTAGTCATATTTTGAAGTTTTTGACGAATTATGACATTTTATACTATAAAGTACCTTGATATTGAGAAACACTTAATGATATCCAACCCAAACATACATAACTCAACTACCTATCTGTATTTATTTTAAGTTAAAAAAGTTAAAAAAGTTAAAATCACAACATTTACTTGTTTTTAAGTTGCACTTTTAAAAATGCAAAATGTCAAAAAAAGATTTACTTACTTCGAGACTCGAGGTTTTTAAGTAAAAAAAATTCGACATTTTTGTAATTTAAAATGTCTTAAATTGAAAACATTTGAGGTTAAGTACCTACTTAAAAAATTCCAATTTAGAGTCTTGTTCTACTAGTACGAGTACATGCATATTCTACACTACTTATACTTATCCATAGCTAGCTATCTTTATTGAGATATTTTCTTGTACAGATTGATATTCAGAGCCAAATGATCCAATCTCAATGCAATATATCTGCACATTTGAGTCTCAAAACAGACTTACAGTAGTTAGTAGTAGGTAGTTTATATTTATAATATTATGAATGTACAAATGTGTGCAAAATGAGCAGAAAGTTAGACAATTATGTCACAAGTCCCCCCTATTACATTTGATTAACGGTGAGTTTGTTTGCAAAATATTTGTAGAATGTGTGCAATGTGACAACTTGGAGAACCCATTCAATTAAAATTCCTCAAAATAACCGAAAATCACGGGGGAATATCGAAAACCCAGTGTTTTCCTAATTCTGATCGAAGTCTATGGACATACACTATACATTAATTTTACGTAATATTCTAAAGGAAACCATCTAGAAAGCTCGCACAATCTCCACAATATTTTCAATATTCTAATAGATATTTCAAATTATGATAATCAGTTTTGGTATGCAGTAACTAATATCTTGTTTTTTTGCACTTTAATTGATATTTAAAAAGTTTAGACCTTATTGCAATCGAGCTTTACTAACTCATAAATAATCTAGTAAATATTTTATTTAGGTATTATAGATTTCAAATTTTTTGAATGGCATTAAGTTACATATTAACTAATTTAACATCGTAATCGTAATTTAACATCGCACTGAAATCAGAGATTATTTATGCATTTATTCATATGATTGAGGTAAAAATCGAGTTTTTCAGAGATAAACAATAATCAGTGACTATCTTAAGTATAGCTATCAATTATTTCTAAAGTAAGAAACAAATTTCTAAAATAGAATTTGAGTAGGGTACATTTTGAAAAATACGATAATCATAGTAGTAAAATAAAAGCAAATTTTTCGAGCTAATCAAAATGGATTTTGGTCGAGTAAAAAAGAGATTCATGGTAAGTATAACATTATTTCTTTTTCTATCTCTCAAACGATGGGTTTCAAAGCCTACAAGTAACATTATCTATATGCAAATGGATTTAAAATACCTTTTACTATGTAAATCTATGAGTCTGATTTGCCATTTTAATTTATCTACACCTATAATTAGGTAATCAAGTCATCTGTTTTATAAGGTATTAAAGTATAAAATTTGAACATTATTAGTAGAATTTTCTTTTAAAGATACTCTAGCCAAAAGTGTATGGTTACTTTTTAAAGAAAATATTTTTGTTTGGATATTTTGCCTGTGTATGCGAATTCCCAATGGGGTTTGAATAACACGCGTAAAATAATATTGAAATTTTTGGCTCAAAGCCTCACAAATATTCGAATATCACATCAGACGGATATTATATGTTTTCATTGAGATATCATTTGCACTTTGCTTTTAAATTTTAAACTCACATACTCATACACATATGGATGAACCATACATATTACTAAACTAAATGTATGTAAAAATGTCTCGTAGAGCCCACAAAGTGTAAATATACGAGTGGCAGTGCCAGTAGTATAATTATAATTAAATATTATATCTCTACATCTACATGTTCTCACATTATGCGAGTCAGAAATGTGCAAAATCTCACCAAGACCACATCACACCACAAAAATATACACAAACAAAAAACAATTTATCGACGATTTCGTAGATTGTACTTAATTTGTGCAAATTACATACCTGATAAACCTATCATATATAGATAGGTATATAGATACTTTGTAGTACAAATTGAAGCCAAGTTTTTGGATCTATTCTAGTACTCGTAGTAGTAATATAGCCAAATAACAATTGGAATTGCAATTACAATTACAGTGTCGGTAAAATTTAATTCATTCGTGTAGAACGAGAAAAGGGTCGTCCAAATTTGTTAATAAAATTGTTTGTGGGCTGGCTTTTTGTGTGGTGTAATTGATTTTACTTGACTTTTAATAGTAAATACTTTATAGTACTCGTAGGTACATAAATGTGAATTTGTGAGGAAAAAAGTTCCAAATTCCATTTAAAACCTTTGAACATCGAGATCGGAATCGGGACAAGTAAGAACAATTAGTTAATAGTTCTTAACTGTTTTTTTATCTATCTAACTATTTAAATTTGTCTTATCCGATTTGAGATTAAATTGCTCATTCTATTAGTACCTTACTCCTAGTACTAGCTAATTATTATTCTGTAACTTAACTTGTAATGATACTCCAGTATAGTTATTACATAGTACCATATATTGACTTGATACTTGCCAAAAAAGTAGATAATTATGTCCGATTACCTATTAACTGGTATTCATCCAAATCGAATGATATCAGTACAATTCCTTAGAAATTTTGACCGCAAGTTTGGCAACACACAATATCAGTTTTTGTAATGTAATAAGTATGCATGTACATATGCCTATAGGTTTAATGAGCAATTGTAAATATTTCCTTTAAAAATGAATTCATCCAATCATTAAAAATTCTTATATTTTGGATATTTAAGAAAAACATCACTATTGAAACTTTGATATAATACCTAATACCTACTGCTAAAAGTTTATTTTGAGAAAAAATTTGGTAAAATATTGTTAGGAAATATGTAATGCTTAAATAAGCGCAACCATAATATGAGTAAGAATCTTTTGTTTTAATTATACTAGACAAGTCTTAAGTATTAGAGATCGATGAGCTCTATTAATTCGGTTTTTACGTATTTTTGTGATAACTACTAGTATAAACTTTTACCTTTTTAGATAGGTAATATTATATATCAAATAATCGGTTTTCAACAGTTTTTGATTCAAAATTACAAAAAAAAACCTTTACCTATATCTAATTTGAAAAAAGTATGAGAAAGCTTACTACTTAAATTAAAATCTTAAAAGTTTATTGTCTATTGTCCTGCTACAGAATATTACTCAAATGTGTAAGTACTTGGGTAAATATATTAGTAAGTGCTGGAAAAAAACTTAAAAATACATTTTTGAATTGCATATACAGGTAGATAGTTCGAATTGGAAAGATGTAATCTAAAAGTATGATATAAAAATGAACCTTTAAAAGAGATTACTATTCTACAAACTTTCTTTTCAGAAATATTGACATATTAACAAGATACTTTAGGTAGGTACGTGCTACTAATATTTTCTATGAAACTTGTTTTTGGTATTATTTTCGATTAAATTAAAACATTTTTTAAGAACTTGAGTAAGAATTTTGAAATTTTGTTTATTTATAAGTGTGTAAGTCTAAGCTTTTCTAAAGTATTTAATGTTTACTTTCCTTGGTGTAAAAAGCATTTAGTAAACCTGTCATAAAGCACTTAGGAAAAGTATTGGACTATCACCTTTTTTAAATATTAGGTAGTTTATTTATTTTCTCATCAAAGATAAATAGCATACGTATGTGCTAGTATTATGTAGGTAGTAAGCCTGATGTAGATACTACAAAGTAGGCACAAAGTCAGTATTTAAAAGCTTAAAATATCATACTTTGATAACTTTTTTTTTTTTTTTACTTTTCTTTCATCACTTTCATACATAAATAAAACCTTTTAAAATTTCAAGTAGGGTACTTTAGATTTAGAAGGGATTATTGATTTTGAACTTCAAGGCGAAAATTGATAGTTTAAAAAGCAATTTGTACAAAATCAGTGATGAAAAAAACTTTGTGTAAAAGTTCAAATCTAAAATCTTACCTACTGATATATGATCTTAATAGCTTATACTTGGTACTACTGACTAGCAAAAAAAACATTAGCAAAAGGTGCTAGAAAAAAATCCTAATTTGACTTAGAATTTTGCAAAATTCTCATTTAAAAATCTTGCAAAATCGATCGAATATCGATTCTAAAAAAATAAAAAAAGATTCAAAACTAATTTAGGTAGTTCAAATATAACTACTTACTCGTACACTATGTTCAGACAATTGATAAAATTCAACGAAAAACTTAATAAAGAGGCATCTACAGATTATTATTAGTTAATTTTTGATCAATTATCCGTAAATATTCTCAGTTTTACCTCTAATAGTATACTGATCCTAATTTTCATATTTACAAAGAAATATTACGTAGGTTTGTCAGTTGTTCAAAGAGTATTTGGTAGGGTACTTGATTTTAAATCAAAGTGTTGGGTTGGGTATATTATTGCTAATTTTTTCTAAATTATTTTTTCAAATATTATCATTTTTTAGCTCTAAATTTTTCAATTTTTCGATTTTTGCTAAAAAAAATCTCGTTTTTACAACTCAAATCTCAGATTTTCACAGCAAATTTTTACTAAATAATCTCCAAATTTGACCAAGATATAGGAATTTTTTAAATTTCTCAATCCATCAAATAGCTATGCATTTTAGAGCATCAATCTAGTCTATATCGATTCACAAATTAACTATAGTTTATAATTGTACATTAGACGTGGCAATTCTGGCCTTTTTTGAAGGCCATTAATATGTTTTTAACTTTAAAAGGGATCATAATCTTTACAAGTTATTTTTTGTAAAATTTGAAAAGAATCATATTTTACGTGTGTTTATCTTTAGAAAAATTACAAGGTGAAAGAAAAAAAAAACTTAATGGCTTCACCGAAAACGATTCAAATCCTAATAATAATATGCCATAAGAATTTGGGATAACGAAACCCGAGTTGAGATTTTTCATTTTTTGAAATGAATTTTTTTTTAATCTTTTTTATGAGAATTTTATGTTTAAAGGGGGAACAAAATGCATCAATATAGTTAATATTACGAGGAGATAAATATTTATAATATAATATAATTTAAATTTAGATATTCTTGTATTATCCCTGGTACTTATGTACTTGACTATGGGCAAAAAAATCCTTCACATTTCATTTTTTATTACTCATTTCCCTTCAACTATTGGAACTATACTGATACTAGTACTAGTATTAGGTATACATTATAGAAATAATCGTAGGCTTTCAAATGGAAAAACATAAAATAATCTCAAGTTAAATTGAGACTTTGAAAAAGAGCTGAAACACCTGCTTCAACTATTTAAAAGCGTGAAAATTGGCCCTTGTACTTGTAAATCTATTTCGTATCTATTCTGTAGTTTGTAGAATTAATATTAAAAAATAATCTATAGTTATTTAAACTGAAGGTTTTTGTGTAAACGAAGCGAGCACTTACTAATCAACTTTGCTTGCAATTTGTCTATCTCTTTCTCTTTGCTTGTCAGTCCTGTTGATTACCCAAAGCATTTGGACCAATTTTAAACAAATTTTCCATACAGGACCCTTATAAGGTCTAGTTGCCTCATATAGACAAAAATTTTAAGTAGCTCCAGCCCTTAAGAGGTGCCATATCCTCTTTAAAATGCTTCATTTTTAGCAAATTTAAAAAAAATGATATGTGTAATTGATAAGATTCCGAATTTGACATCCACTTGAACCGGATATAACCCTTAGAAATCGAACAATTATGTGACTTTCGATGTATTAAACCATTTTCTAGAACAATTAATCTCCGTAATTAACTAAAGAGTAGCTAATTAAATCCTAGTTTTAAACTCCGTCTTAAGATTCCCAACAGAAGATCTGGTTGTGACTATGAAAAGTTAATGAAAAATTTAAAAATAATAAAATACCAAAAGTCCTACAAGTAGGTAGAAACCTACATAATATATCTGTATACCTATAGTAGTACAAAAGTCGAATAAAACTTTCCAAGATAAATAAATTAGTTTTTGAAAAAAGGAGGTTTGTAATTTTTATCCTGACTTACTTATTTCTTAACATTTTTTTTGCTTTCTTGATGCAACAAATACTCGGGCTGGGAGGTTCACATTTCATCAACATATTTCATACCACAGTGTCATTTCTCTATAGAGTATGCACAAAACAAGTCAAATCAGATAATTAAAACGCTTTATTAGAGGTTCAAAAATTCAGGGAGCTTGTGATTATTCTTAGTTTTTGAGACTCGGATTTGAAATTTTGATAGTTTTAAAGCAAAGTGTATGATCATTTGTTAAACTACCAGTAGAGGTGTGAAATTTTGAGGAAAAGTTAGCTAAATCATATTTTATTTGTATTCAATTAAAACTAAAACCAATTCTGGCAACTAATTATAATAAAATTACAAAATCACACTTGATATTATTTTAAATGGAGTATTACAAAAGAATATTTTATTTACTGTTTATTACCTATTCTTACTAATACTAGTACTCGTTATAGTACAAAATTTTCTGTACTTCCTTTTTAAGTATTCTGTACTTACTATTATTATTACACAAAAAGTAGGTAAAGGTATAGTTTAAAAGATAAAGTAGTTATATTTTGTGTAACCTACCGAGTACCTATACTCTTAAGAACACTAATATTTCTTAATTATTTAGTTATTTCAATTTGTTAAATAGATTCATTAAGTCGCAAAATATAAGGAATTTTAAAGGAAAATCAAGATATTTACATTGTAATCATATCTACGAAGTAGTATAATAACGAATTAAGTATTGACTTTTTATCTTTTTGCAAAATACCTAAGTAGGAGGTACTTACCTAAGTTAATTTTATGAGAGAATCATATTTACAACTTTTTCTTTGAGTTATTTTTTACAAGATCGTACCTTTTAGATCAAAAAGATATTTAGCCTAGATTTACAAAAATAAGATTACAGTATGTGTAACTGTATTTACATAAGCTTTTTCTTAAGATTTTAATAAATAAATGAATTTCAATCGAAAGATTGCTACATTATGTAGAAATTAAACCGTAGTCAAATGGTACTAAAATTCAAACAGATACTCTGATAGTATAATATTATGTGAGTTTGAAAGAAGTAAAAATAACTCGTTGAGAAATTCGTCAACTGGTTAGAAATTAATAGAATTTTTAGTTTTTTTTGAAGACTTGTTCCAAAGTTAGTCCTCCTGCCTGCCATCATCATGTCTTACATATCTGTATCTATAAACGTACTTACATATTTCTATCCTTTTTGTCATATTATATTTATTTTTTTACAGTTCACTTGTTGCCTCCCGAACACATGTAAAGCAGTTAAAAATGTCTTTGAAAGTCAAATATTAATTTACAGTACAGAGTAGTAGATTAAGTTAGGTTGGTACCTTACGTATTTTTATTTTGAAATCTGCAGAATACTAATGCTGATTCGAAAACTTGAAAAAAGTCTTTATTTTTTGTTACATGTGCTTTTTTCTCGAACTTTATTTTATATGACTACAACCATAGTTGTAATAGTACCTACAGTAGCATTAACTTAACTATTTTTTAGATTTTAGAGACAATTTTGACAAGAATTTACATAATATAGGTAGGTATAAACTTATTGAAATAAACTTCAAATTGAGAATAGAATCGAGATTTAGATACCTATAGATAATGATCTTGACTGTGCTCTATCTGTATAAGTAAAATAAGAAAAAATATTGAGAAAGTTTTCAAAATAGGTATCTAATTCTAATTTAGGTTACAAATACAAAATACAAAAATTTCTCGAAATCGGAATCGACAGGATTGAATAGGTTTTAATTTGCTAAACAAATAAGTAAGTAGTTGAAATATTGACCTAGATGATTTAGGACCAAGTTGAAATCCAATCTGTGTATTGACATTGAGAATTGAGTTTGAAATTTTGGATATCTACCGAGAAAGAATTTATGTTAATGGGCAATACGACTAATATAATAGTACAAATAAAAGCTAAATAATCCAATACTTTGACAGTGTTAACCCATTAACTATACAACTATTTATCAATTCAAATCTAGGCAGGGAAGTAACCCTTCCAACTTGTGAGACATAAATTTTTTCTAAATTTTACTCGTTTTACGTGTAAAACGAATTCAAAATGTAGACAAATAAAGTATTTAACAGTAGGTATATTCTTTTAGTAATTCTAGGTAGGTATTTTTTTAACTGTAATTTACCTATTATCAGACTATTAAAGACAATAGAGTGCATAAGTTTTGTAGGGGTAAGGTTTCAAACTTCAATTTACCGACATTTGATCAAAATTTCTCATTGTAACAGCTTAAATTAAGAAACTTTAGAAAATTTGACCTTTATTTTACAGGTCAAAGTGGCAGTTTAAGTTGTACACAACTTTAAAACAAATTTTTCCAAACTTAAAAGTCAAATAACGTATGTATTAGTATTGATTGATATATTGAAATATTTCGAACTTTAAAGCCAATAAAAAATTTAAAATAAAAAATTTAGTCAAAATTCAATTTTAAAGTTTGAAGAAATTTCCAAATAAAATACTTATTTGTAAAACTGTTTTAAAAATTACTTTAAAATGCATAGAACTTGATATCTGTTCAAAAAATTAGGCCAAAAAATTAAATTTTTCTTATTCTTAGTAGATAGTAGCTATGTATCTGTACAATTGCTTGTTTTTTGTCTTTTTTGTACTGTTACTTGTAAAAATATAATATCCGTATTATCTATTCTAATCTTGAAAAAAAACCTAAGTATATGTGTATTAAATGTTTTACAGGATCCAAGTGAAAGCGTCCATGAAAAAAACAGACTCATTCTACAATAAATAAACATTAGAAGAGAAGCAAAAAAAGTCTGACTGAGGAAATCTCAAATTTGAATCTTTTTTCCTACTCGATTAACCCATAATATCTTGCCTTACACACATACACGTAAATCTACATAGTACCTATATCTTGCAAAAAAAACTACTAAAAAGATCATAGATAACAGGCGAACAGATATAGATTATTTACATATGCAAAATATCAAAAAAAGTAAGGAAAAAATTTGAAGAAACGGGAACTAACAAACCTTCAGTTATGAGTCGAACGGTGAGCAGATCATGAGAATTTTTATTTTTCCACAAACTTGAGTTTTTTTTTTCGTTTCATTCATTTCTCCATTTCATTCATACATTCTTATATTGTTCATTCAAAAGTATTATTTTTGTAAAAAAAATTTGTTAAAAACGAGCCTTCTCTTATGACTTATCCTATTTACTATTAGTATTAAAGTTTTTCTCAACTTTTTGATCTTTTTTTGTAAGTCAATATTATTACATATAAATGTCAATATTACAATGAAATCAAAATTTCCCTATAGGTTACCTACCTATTAAAAAAATACTCTGATGCAAAAATTTCAAATCTCAATCGGTTTTTTCGAATGTTTTTGTAATGATTATGTTAATACATAATTGTATTTAGTCTAAATCTGAAATATTTGCACTTGAGTAGATACAACATGTACCCATATAGTTATTTATTCTTAGAACTAGCTTAAATAAAGGTGGTTTTAAGAAATTTTTGTTAAATTTCAAGATTTTTTTTAAGGTTTCCGAGTTTTCTCGCCTTTTAAGCGAAGTTCCCAAACCATCATGATGCTTCGGTAAAAAATTTAAAGTTTTAAAATTTGAAAAAATTTGATATTTTTTTTTTGATTTATTATGATTACTGTATAGACAAAGGAAACGAGATATCAACTTAAAACCCAATCGAGTTTTAGACAAGAAAGGAAGCCGTGGCATGCTTTATGAAAATGAAGACCTTAGACTTAGAACTATACACATAAATGATGAAGGTGATTTGAATTTGAATTTCATTTTGAATTTTAACAATCCAGCAGTGCCTGTAGAATTAGTACCTACTATTTGAGTACTAATAAAATACCTATTATGTAATATAAAGATAGTATTCTGTAACATACCTACAAGGTTTCATAAATAGAATACCTAATTATTATATTTAGAAATCGGAATATCAAAAACTTTTTAAAATAAAAAATCTAAATTTTTCGGATATAAAAATTTAAAAGGAATCACATAGCTAGATAAATCGAAATACGAGTTTCTGCATATAAGTTTGGTTTTTAAAACTAAATTTGCCAATTTTAGACTAAAGGTTATGGTGTATCTGTATACAGATTACAAGTGACCATTACTTTGAAATTTCCCTATAGCATGTTGGCATAAGCATGTTGGCTAATTCAAACATTTAGTTAAAAGTTAAGACTTGAATTTCTCTGAAATTGTAAACAAAAAAATCGAAAAATTCTTATCCACACGAGTTATGAAATTTCTAAAACTAACAATAAGTACTAGTACTCCGTATGTAATAACATGAGTATTTTAAAACCATGCAATCATATTAAGTGTTAATTCATTTTGATTTTTTTGCATTAGAATAGTAGGTATAGGTACTACTGATACTAGATAATCTCAAGTTAAATCTCAAAATTTTCAAGTGATTCTCAGATTGTAGGGTGAATTAGGGTGAATTAGGGTGAATTAGGGTAAAATTATTTTCAACTAATTTTTTATTTGAAAGATCGTTAAATTTTTAACCAAATTTTGTTAGACAAGATTTTGATATCATACAAGTTTTTTAAAATATGAAAACAGTAGATCCAAAATTCAAGAGTTACTAGGTATGGTATATTGGTACAAAAAACTTCCTGATAGAAAAGAGAAACATAAAAAAAATACTAATAAGGTTATCAAAAGAGATCTACCCTTGCTTTTTGTTTTTTTAAACATGTCATTTAAGTTATTTAAACATAAAATATCGGTAAATAGTAAGTATTAATAGATGTGTGAATTTCATATGAAAAAAATATCTAATCGAAATCATTTTTGTATTCAAGTTGAACGAGGTCACAATGATATCAAAAAATTGAAAAAAGAAAATGATCATCTGAAACGAGAGATATGGACTTTACGAGATAATTACGATGAGTTGGAGAAAATGCTTCAAAAAGTAATTGTGAACACAACAGTGGGTGTAGTTAGTGGTAATGTTGGTGGAAATCCAACAATGTCCCCAGAAATCATGGCCAATAATGAAATTTTGATGGCCAATGCCCAGGCAGCTTTTGATAAATTCAAGGAAGAATTGGTCAGACAGGAACAGCAGGGGTCTGGTGGCTATGACTACTACACAGGCGAGTATAATTACGACCAGGAGGATGATTCTTACTACGAGGGTGACCAGGATGGCTGTTCATTTGACTCTTGTTCTCTGGCAAGTTACACAAATTCACAGGATCCACTTCCTCAAACTAGTCTAACTAGTGTAAGTCAAGAAATTGCTGAAAATTCTCCTTCAACTTCATCAGGCCTTTTGAGAGCACCTTCATTTCACCAACAACCCCCCTTTGTCCTCGACCTCGAGGTTGTAAAAGAGGAGAGTGAGGTGGCTACAACAATATCTCAAAATTCTGAAAATTCTGGGAATTCTGAGAACTCTTCGAGTACTACTACTGTAATACCTAGTTATAGTTCTGATGTGATTTCCGATATCGGTTTTGAGTCTATTGCAAAAGAGATTGCAGGGAAAGATACTGGTAACACTGCTACTATTGCGAGTACTAGTAGTAATAATAAAGATAGTGAGGATTTAAAAAATCCAAAAATTGAAATCACACCGGCTGTAATAAAGACTGGGAGTACTGATACTGATAATGCAGTAAATATTCCAGCAGGAGCAGAAGTTCAAGAATTTGGCCCAAAGCCTGAATCAACACTCAATGAAAATAAATCGGAAGTCCTAGTCCAAGATCTGGGTTGTGTAACCGAGCTAGCTCAAAAATACAAAGTTATATCTCAACTTGTGAATGTAAATAGTCATGAATCAAATTATGATAGTACTGAAGAGAATACGACTGGTGGTGAACAAACACCACCTAATGGTACTATGATCGAGAAAAGATGTCCATCACCCATGGTCGTCTCGAAAAGAAAAAGGTTTGCATCCAAATTATTAAAAAATAATAAATATCGTCACTCAACCGGCCCAACTTGTATCAGACTACAAGGTCAAGAAATAAATTTACAAATTCAACCAGAGTCAAGGAAATGTGGTGGTGGAAAATGCAAATCTGAACCAAATTACCTCAACTTACTTGGACAATATGGTGGTGTTAGTGATGATGAAGAAGTTAATCTGATTTTGAAAAGAATCCGGAAAATGCTTCTCACAAACTGTACACTCGATGATCAATTTAGTTCTACAAGTAAAAGTTCATTAAGGTCATCAAACTGCTGGAGTTCTATCGACCAAAATATTCTAATAGGTGTTTGTCAGGATGTCGAGGGGAAATTTGAGCCTGAACTAACAGCTCAAGAGGTCATCGATGAGCTGGAAAGTCAATTTAATCCAAATTTAGAGCTTATAACGGGAGTTCGGATCATTTCACCTGGCCATAAGATCTTTATTTCTCTGGCAAATTCATCAAGTATTTCTAGATTTCTTGAAAAATCTTCAAATTCAAGTCCTTTGACTTTAAGAGGTATCAAATTTGCGTTTGAAGAGGGTGTCAAGAGTTTTTCAACAGTGTTACTCACACATATACCGCCTGAACTGCGTGATAGTGCCGTTATAGCTGTTCTAAATCAATATGGTCAGGTGGTTTCACCTTTAGAGCGAAAAAATTACAAAGGTATCGATATTTCTGAGAGGATTGTTAAGATGCACCTGATTTCTCATATACCTAGTACTTTGTCTATAGGCGGGTTTTTAATAAAAGTTGCAGTTCATGGTGAACCAAAAAGTTTGGGACATAAAGCACTCAATTCTACTCCTCCAGAGTATGATCGAGTTCAATTTTTCTCTAGTTCAAATTCAAAACCAAATACACCACTTTTAGGTGGTAAAAATTCTAATAAACCTCCAATACCACCAAGAACTGTTTCAAATCCAGGATCACCTTCACAATCACCTGTTCCTGGTGTGCTTTCTAATACTATTTCTCCATTACCATCACCTCATGTAACACCAAGACCTTTACATCGACCTGTCACAAAAACAGTAAGTTCAATGCCAAGACTTGAACAACAAAATAATAATCAAGATGGGCAGCATCCATATCAGAGACAAATGTCTGTTTGTGGACCACACGTTAATATTACAGCTAGCTCACCACAAAATCAGACTTTACTTCAACCAGAGAAAAAGCCTATAATAAGGTCCCCCTTACAGAGATGTTCAACTGTGAGTGGTGCTCAGCATTTGAACAATAACAATTTATTAACTGACAAAAATGGTACTAATGATAAGAATTTCTCGAGAAGTTTGAGTCTCAATCCGAGACTTAGAGGTCAACCAGTGGTTGTAAAAGCAGGTCAAGATATGAAAGGAGATATAAGACAATTGAGGAGGTCAGCTTCTCAAAATACACAAAATACTGATGATATGAGCAAAATCGGGAAATCTGAATCACTTCCTTGGTACACTTTATTCGAAATTTTTATGATCCTTATACTTTTTATAAAATCACAAACTATAAAAGTCTATACTTTTACCTATACTGATTTGTAGGTTTAGCTGCTGGGGAAATGGATGTATCTGAAACCTATTTTGAAGCATATATACGAATATCTATAAGTAAACAATAAACTATAAACAAACAAGGATTCTTTCGTTTTTACAATATATTGAAAATTTTCAAATTGAAACATGTGTATAGTTCTAATTCTAATTGTATTTTTATACTCGCAGAAATTTTTAAACGAGTTCTGTGTTGTATTTTGATTTTGATTCAGCATCAATTTTTGATTTTGTAATCAATTCAGCCCCAATTCAATTCAGTTGGTTTTTGATTTTTGGCAATACTATCGGTATATCCGTAGTATATTGGTAATAATCAAAAATCTAAAGTTACTACCTATACCTATACCTATATCATTTATATTTTTTATTAAC
This sequence comes from Nanhermannia cf. coronata Gr-Ori-00579, assembly GCA_034699045.1. NCBI lineage: Eukaryota > Metazoa > Arthropoda > Arachnida > Sarcoptiformes > Nanhermanniidae > Nanhermannia > Nanhermannia cf. coronata Gr-Ori-00579. The sequence goes on from JAQIXA010000608.1 coordinate 25,436, forward strand.
TTAAGTTTAATTTTATCCCTATTTTATCCCTATTTGGTTGAATATACCCCTATATTTTTGGCCCAACTTTACCCTTATGAAATTAACTGAAATTTTATTTAGTTTTGTTTAAGTTATTTTAAGTTATGTTATGATTTAAAAAAAAATTTCGATTAATTTCAACCAAGATAGGGATGAGGTTAAATCGGAACGTTTTTATTAAGTAAAGTAGATGTACCTAAGTATGTAAGTTAGTAGGTAAAATACTGATTACTTATGTTTAGTAGGTACTAGTAGGTAGCTAGTGATTCTAAATTTGTAGCTTTTTGACTTTTACATTGCTTTTAATAAGTACCTACTCAACGTATGTAGCTACTTACTCATTAAAAGAAATTATCTCACGAATGATCGATAGAATACTCAAGTATTTTTGTTTGAAAATTTTTTTATTTTTATTTTTATAATATCCTCAGTAATTGCTTTTAAGGACTCTACAATTTTGACCTAAAAAAATGTTATCATTTAATTACTCATTTAATTTTTTTAAAATTAAAAACAATTTTACTTATCCTTAGTACAAGTATTTTGAAGTACCTATAATATAATATCAACATCAACTTGATAGTTGTAAAAGTATTTTGTTTGTATTTTGTATAGGTACTTAAGTATACGTATAGGTTAGGTATCTTATAAGTAGTTTTTAAATTAGGTATAAAATGAGACTTGCATCTAGGCATTATAATTATAATTAAAAAACATGTCAAGTTATTTCTACTCGAGTATTTTCTAGTCTTTAACCACATATATCTGTATCTGTAGGTATTAAGTAAAGTATTACAAAATATGTGTAAACCTAACTAGCTAAATAAAAATATCAATAAATTATTCTTTTATCCATTAATAATCTTTCTTAAATCCTAATCACATTTATTTTTAGTATATTTATATGTTCAAACGGCATTATTCATAATTCTGTTTAAGCTCAGTAGTAGTACATATAAGTATTCTGTATAAGGCTATTATTAAACTATCTAAAATGTAAGTACTAATGTAGGTACTTACTAGATTTAAAAGATCTTATAGAGAAAGCCATGCGTGTGTTTTTAAAACTCAAGGTCTTTTTGGTCATATGAATATGCTTTTACCCTTTTGCTACTACCATACGTATACATACTGCTAGAACTAAAGATAATTTTTTTATCTCAATCTTAAAAGTTCATGTTAGATACTTTATTAATTAGACAGCTCATTCTAATCACAGTTTCAAGGCTTTCGAATAATAATTATAATTTGATAAATTTTTTTATAAAAATGCCAATTTTTCGACTTTGCACCAATTTACCCCGAAGTAAAATTCCAAAGGTACTAACTGTCTCATTTCTATTCATAAAAAATCTTATTTTAATTTAAAAATTATCAGAATTTCCATGTAGAACTTCATAAACTTATTGCTCGAATGCTTCAAAAGCCTGAAAAGGTAATTAGTAATTACCCACTAGTAAAGCTTAAGTATAGGTTTTTGAAATTTTGGATTATTTCCAGTCTGTTTGTGTTTCAATCCAACCTGATGAACTTATGTTGATGCAAGGGACAGAAGAACCAGCTGTTTCGTGTAGTTTTCTAACTATTGGTTAGTTAATTATGTTTTTTAAAAAAGGATTTTTTTTAATACTTTTTAAAAACGATGAATTTTCAGGGAGATTTGGACCTGAACAGAATGTAGGATATTCCAAAGAATTGTGTACTCAAATTGTTGATAAACTTCAAGTTAAGCCTGATAGGATAAAAATTCATGTAATAATCTCAATCCTTAAATGTTTACAATATGAACTTGTACAAAGATTAATCTTAATCATTTATATTTCTAGTTTATCGACGAAGTCTCATCAAACGTAGGCACAGAATTCACTACAGTTTCAAATCTTCAAACACCCTGAGATGAATTTCTGACGAATCTGAAATCTGAAGTGCCCTAACTACTACTACATACTTATAAGTACATATCTAATAAATTTTTAAACTATTGTTACTGGTAATATATGAATTTACTATGTGACTGTGAATATAAATGTTACTGATATACCTAATACCTTACCTATATTTGAAATAATATTTGAAATAAAATGCTCAATAAAATGCAATAATGCCAGAATTTATAATTTTTTTTGAATTCAAGTCTCATCAAATTCTCAAGTCATATCAATTTCAGTTTAATACCTTATACACCAAAACCAGGTCAATAGTCTTATAGTCCATAAGTGCTACCTGAAAACGAAAGATTCAAAGAATTTATATCATTATAAATACTATCTTTATGAATAAAAAGATCCAAGATTGTATATATTGAATATATACCTATACATATAGGAATTGAGGTAATAAAAGTGAGTGATGTGATGATTGGAATGAAAGATACCCGGAAAAGTAATACAAATACAAATACATTACTATTAAAGTACATAGTAGTTATTATAATTAGTACTAATTACTATTAAATAAAATAACTTATAAAAACAAAAAGTATGTATCTACTACATACCAATAGAATTAAGTAAAAGAATTATAAATATTTTAATACCCAGTCTCTTGACTAGTTTTAATAAAAGTTTACCTAAATACTAATTATACTGTAGTAATTAGGCTGCCTAATTTAGGCATCTAATTTAGCTATAAAAAATAAATTTTGCTCCCAATTCAATAACCATCAGATGTTCATTAGTACAAAATTCAGACCAAAATTTGGTTTTCCAGAACTTCATGCTATGCCTATACATGCATGTGCCATAAAATATAAGGTCCTAACCTATCCTATCCTAATGTACATAGGTAGTTAGTTTATATACTGGATCGAATCAAAAAGTGAAAGAGCGAGAGAAAGCAAAAAACTTTTTGAAATAATTTTTTTACAAAATCAAAAAAGTGCAGTGTATGATTTTGTAAATTAAAGAATTTGTAAATTAAAGTTTAATTAATTAGTTGACAATTAAGCTGAAAAATAAGAGGTTCTGTCCTGTCCTGTGGTAAGTAATTTAAAAATATTAAAAATTTAACGAGGTTATCGATTGATGCCGGGTTAAAGTTCAAGTGGACAATTTATTTTTGCTTTTTATTTAGATTTGGAATTGGAATTTGGATAATATCTAGAATACCTTATTATTAAGTATTTGATCGTTAGTAAAGTAATTATGGAGTCGAATAAAAAATGGAAATGGGTTCCAGAAGATCATGGACTATCTAAAGATTTTCGTCTGACTAACTATGCTGATTTAAAAGGGTGAGGTAAGTATCTCAAGTATTTGACATTTTTGACATTTTATGACATTTTGGTTTTATTTCATTTCATTAGGTTGTAAAGTCCCTCAAGAGAGTTTGGTAATTATTTTAACTTTAACTTTATATTTATATCTATTTTGGTGTGTTGACAATGACATTACCTTTGGCATTGCCAATTTTAAATCGGCAATATAATATTGTGATTTTTTATGTGGTATTTAAATGTGTATGTAATTAATATCATTGTTTTTTTTAGAATAAACTCCTTGAGGGGTTAAAAGTCCCCTCTATTCCTACCTCCTCTCCAAGCAAACATGAAGGGTCAGGACCAAAATTAGGTAATTTTTGTGCCAGTTATATATATTAAAATACAATTTTTATAGTGATATTTATTTTTACTTACTAATAATAATAACTAATATTTACCTAATTTTTACTAACATGTATTGAATTTTGCTTTTATTTCTATTATAGGCATTGGAATGGATGCTTCAGTTACACCTCTTCGTCATGGATCACTGGCCCTTGTTCAAACTACAGACTTCTTTTATTCTTTAGTTGATGATCCATATATGCAAGGTATTAATTTCCAGATTAAATATGTATTTTACTATCATAATCATAACATGCATACCTATTACCTATATTTTAAATTATATTTTTTAGGAAAAATAACTTGTGCGAATGTCCTGAGTGACTTGTATGCCTTAGGTGTTGTCAATTGTGATAATATGTTGATGATTTTGGGTTTAACTAATAAAATGACCTGGGAAGAAAAAGAAATAGCTGTTGGCTTGATCATGAAAGGTTTCAAGGTAAATATTTGAAGTTGTTATAATGAAAATGAATAAAGCTAAACTTTGTTTACTTTTAAGGATTTAGCAACTGAAGCCGGCACTGAAGTAACAGGTAATAAGCTAACTACACTACAATCATAAAAATGTTAAAAAATGTATATTACCTAAATTCTAAAGTGTAAAAATGTAAGTAGGTAGCAATTTTATACATTTATTCACTAGTAGTAGGATATCTTTGTAAACTTTTGTATTTTAACTGCCTACTAACTTATGGTATATAAGTAAAAGCATTACCTATTGGTTTTGATATCTATAATTTTGTGTCGAGACATTTTAAAGTAGGTAGTTTTCAAACAGGTTTAAATTGTGATAATTGATTTTGATTATACATATTTAGATTAATTGGTATAAAAATGTGTTGATTACAGTCGCAAAATCTTTTTTTGTTAACAGGTGGACAGACAGTTATCAATCCATGGTTAATATTTATTCTCATAATTTTAATTTGCTTATTTTAACTAGTTGTCGTTTAATTTTTAATAGGCTAACTGTTGGTGGAGTTGCAAGCAGTGTGTGTACTCGTCAAGAAATTATTATGTTCGTAAACACTAATAAAATTATACGAAATTTTAAAGCTTTCGATTAACTATTTTTATTTATGAAATAGGCCTGAAAATGCAAAACCTGGAGATGTTTTAGTTTTAACTAAACCAATAGGTATGTACTAAAAAGTATATTATTTACTATTGATGGTTTTGCTCTAACTAATGATTTATATTTTTCAAATAAGGAACTCAAATAGCCGTCAATGCACATCAATGGGTATTAAACCCAGAGAAATGGGAAAAATATAAACATGTGATAACTCGTGAAGAAGTTGAAAAAGCTTATGAACATGCCACAATTTCAATGGCAAGACTAAATAGAAATGGTATTTAAAAAAAATAATCAACAAATTAATTTGAGCTGTTAAAACCAAAATCAATATTTTAATAGGTGCTCGACTTATGCATAAATACAAAGCTAGATGTGCAACAGACGTCACAGGTATTCATATATTTCAAATAATTGTATTATCTATTTTTAAACAATTGTATTGTTATTAAAAAAAATTGACATTTTAGGTTTTGGTCTTTTGGGTCATGCAAAGAATTTAGTTCAAAATCAAAAATTATCAGTATCGTTTACAATACACACACTACCAATCATAAAAAACATGGCAAAACTAGGAAAAATGGAAACTCTTACAAAAACATTCAAACTTTTGCAAGGATATTCAGCAGAAACATCGGGTGGCCTTTTAATTTCAATGGGGCCAAAAGAAGCTGAAGATTTTTGCGAAGAAATATTAGACTTGGATGGATGTAAATCATTTATAATTGGTAAAGTCGAAGAGTCGAGTGAAAGGATCGCAAGAATTGTTGATAATCCAGATATTATAGAAGTTTAAAAAGTTTAAAATGGTGAGCTTTACTTGTCGTATTTATATACCTAATTAGATTAGATTAGTATTATATTTATTTGAAAACTACAATTACCTATGTATTACTTATTAACACAACAAGTATATTAAATATTACTTAGGTATAGTCGATAGTTAAGAGAAATATCTTATGAATGATTTGGAAAAAAGGATTTTATCCTGTCCATGTCAGGATATTTTTTGATAGTTTCTCTTTTTATTATTATACTCAACTGATACAGATACAGATTACAGATACAAGTACTTTAAAGTATTACATACTACTCTAACCATAAGATATTAATATTTTGTTATTATTCTTCTACTTAAAGTTTGATTAAAATAAAAATAGTATTTATTTTCAACTCTACTACTTAAGTGTATTATGTTGACTATATTCTTGGTAAAGGAAAATAAAATACCTATGCACATTTTTCTGAAAAATTCATTTTTGTTTATATAACCTCAGATCATTGATCTACTAAGGGATATATAAAATTCTAAAGAACAAAAACATTTCCTAGCTACCTACTTACTAAAATTGCTAATACTGACTACTAATAGTTGAAGCATGTTTAGCAAAAAGTATCAATATAGAATCTAATTCAGTTTAGCAGGGTTTTATTCGAAAAAAATTCGATTTTTTCTGGAATTTTAAAATTAACATCTTTGCACCTATCTGTATCTTTACATTAAGCGTGTTTGAGACGTAACTGGGTAAGTCCTAAGTCAGAGCCTAGTGTCTACTATCTACTACTGACTACTGACTTTTGACCTTAATAAAAATGCCCTTCTTTGCCTACTTGGAAATTTCTTATCTATTTAGGCAAAAGTAGGGTCATCTAATAACAATTTGGTCATAATACTTTAAACAATATACCTTTATTTACCTTTTATCCTAATCCTAACCTAATTCCTAACCAAATATCTACAATAAAAAAACATTTTTTAATTGGAATTTTAAGTAGCAGGATACGATAAAAATTATTTTATTACGATATTTTCCATAAAAAATGAATTAAGAATCGAGAGCATTATTCTTATAAAAAACTTAAAACTGAATTTGTTTATACTTATTGATGTTCCAGACAATGATATTTACACTTTACACGATACTTTAATACATTTCTGCACCTATCTATAAATTATTAAATTTATTAACTTAATTTCAAGAAAAAAACTTTCAAATTTTACAAATTACAAAAATCAAATTTTGCAAGTACCCATATAGATACTACATACCTAATACCTAGTACTATATAGTAGGTATGTAGCAAAGCAGTGCCTACGATACTCGACCTAGTTTACCCTTATATAATTAAGTAGGGTATGGTAGTAGTAGTGGGATTGGGATACTAGTATCATAATTAGGGACTATATTTATCTTTAGAATTGCATAATGTTCAATTTTCTGAATTTTAAATTGTTTACAAATTAATCAATTATTCTAGTTCAAGTACTTTTTCTATTTACTACCTACGGGTCTACTTTCAATTTCGGTATAAAAGTTTATAAACAGTTGTTCGAGATCGAGATAAGAATTCCAGATTCATATAATACCTATTAGCAATTGATGAATTCACAAGAATTTTTTGAAATATGACTCAAAATTAACACTAAATAATGAATTTTTTTGGAATTAATTTGCTAACTTTTTTGTCAACAGTATACTTAAACGCATTATATCGTACCTGGCAGATATGGACGATGAAAATATAAAGGTATAAATACATTTACAAAACAAAGTATCAAAAGAGTTTGATTAAAATCCTTATAAGCCAATTCAAAAGTAGATCACTTACCAAATAAATCAAATTAAACCTTAAAAATTTAATAAAGTTAAAAGTACAATACAATTTCAATTACAAATACCTATGTTTAACTAGAGTGATAGTTGCAGCAAATGTAAAATGCCGGTGAAAGATCCTGATTATTTTGAAAAATATGGGTATAGGCATGCCATTGTTCTAATTCTCGTGATAACCATCTTTTTACTTCTTTTGGCCATAAAGGTACCTACTCACTTATATTCTGTAAATGCAAAGTAATTTTTTTTTGATATTTTGATAAAAAAATAGGCCTATATCGATAATCGAGAAAGGAATAGAAGAAGTGAGACTAATTTAGAAAAGATTGAGTCAGATAAAGACAAGTCCATAGATCCACAAAATCCAAACAAAGAAACCGTAAATGTAAATGTAGAAGCTCTGTACCGTGATCACTATTTTCATTTTGTGAACTCAACTTTATTTGCGAAGTCTCACGATCAGTCTAATTCTAAAGGTATTTAAACAATTATGTATTACAAAAAGAGCTACTAAAATTGTTTTATAAAAACTGAGTTAACTTATCCTTAAAAGCAAGCACTTAAAAGCAGGAAAATTTTCTGGCATAAAATCCAAAGTTTTGCAAACTTTTTTTAAAAATTCCAATGTTATAATGATCTTTATCCAATTTTTTTTATTACACTTGTGGAGTATACGGTGGTTGAAATAATAGTAACCAAATTTTTCACTAGGATAAGCTTAAGATATTCATTTAATTTTACTCCGAAAAATTAATTTTGGACTCTATTTAACATTTACTTGCAAAATTGAAATCAAATCAAACTGTGGTTTCTCAGAGTCTAATTAAATATCAAATGAATACATTATATTTTGTTCAAAACTTAAAAAAAGCGTAATACCTCTATATGTATCTGTATTTACGTTACGTGCGATAATGATTACCTAAAAAAAATTTTGTCAGGAACCGAATTAAATGGTCAAAATCTCATTCTCAAATCGTCCAATGGTCAAATGGGAATTGGTGAAAGTCCTCAACGGAATAAAACTCAATTACCTGCTACTTATAGCAATTTTAATCAACATTCTAATTTTAGAAACACATTATAATACAAATTGTACCTATGTCTATGTCTAGGTAAAAATTTACAATAAAAAATTAATTTACCTAAATAATCAAGTTCTAAAAACTTTATAGGTACTCGTACAAACATATATGAAATGAACAGTTATTTTTAGGTATTTAACGTGTACTTGTACTAATTACTCAATTTATTTTCACTATGTATTTAGATACTATATATATCATAAATCATATTACGTACGTATATTAAATATAAAAAGGTAGGAATAAGCTTAGGAACAAGGTAGGTAACATATCCTACTCATTTGCATGAAATAGAGTAAAAGTAAAGAGTAAAGTATGCATTGCATTATATGTACAATGTACATACCTTGGTACATAAATAAAATTCGGTATTCCCAATTATTTAATTTGATTTGTTTGTAAACAAGCAGAGATTAGAGAATCAATCATTGTTTGAACATTTACCTTTTTTATACTTTTTTAATGATATACTTACTAACTAATATAAGTAGGGTACTAGCACTAGCACTAGCATGAACATGAATTAATTATTCGTAAAAAGTTTAACAAAATCAAATATTGAACTTTCATTCCTAGTATTATGATTATGAGTAACTTTTGTTTACTTATTTTAGAAATTATTTCCTCATTGAAATACATGAAGCTATGAAATTTTTTTAGACAGTCAAGTAACTGTTACAGTTACATGTAGGACAATTTGGAAAATTATTTTTTTTGGATATGATGAAAAATGGAATCATTTTGGTTTTTGATCATTGCAGTCTTAATTTTGATATTTATTTCTCCAGTTCTGTATGAGGTATTTAAAATTTAAAGTACAATTTCTACCTAGGTCTCTATTTAGTATTTATAACCATAAAAGGCAATTTTATAAATTTAAGGGCACACACAATCACAGAGTAATTTGAAATACTTTGTATTTCAAACATTGCAAAAATACATGGTTTTTGAAATATTTCAAAATATCGATTGTGTTTACAATTTATCAACTTACTTCTTTATACGAGTACCTATATAGTATTTAGCTATTAGGTATAACTGTATTCAGCAGGAAAATTTATGATAATTTTATAATTTTTAGGTCGCAGTTTTTGTCGTCAGCATTATCAATGACCAACTCATTAGGAATAGAGCAGCTCATTATGGAAATGAAACTCTTGAGAAAAATGACCAAGTCCATTACGACAAGTTCATTCGCCAAGATCTCAATAAGCCAGCCATTATAACTATTAATAATGAATTGCTGGAAGCAAATGATTGTGAAAAAAGTCCGAAACCAAACACGAGTACTAGTACCAGTAGTACAAACCAAAACGTCAAAACCAAATCTATTACCTAATTCATATCAAATAATGTTACAACATAGTATAAATAGAGACAAGTTTTTGAAAGAAATACGATTTTTTTCCATACATTTTTTTAAGTACCCTACGCACGTATAACCTACAAAATAAATTTAAAAAATATTTTTATCGCATTTTAATTTTAATTCTATGATATCCGTCCATATGTCTAAAATCCTTGAAAGCCTTAAATGTTAGTAATGTAATAAGTAGATAACATACTACATGTAACCTAATAATTCTAAACTTATAATTATCTATATCCTATCCCAATTATATCGATCATGTATATTGTCATTAGTATTGAATTGATTAAGAATTAAGATAAGACTGCTTATCTATAACAGAAATAGTAAAATAAAACACAATTAGAAATAGAAATAGAAATAATAGGACATAGATTGATATTATAGTCATATGTATAATAAGTGATAAGATAATTTTAATAGAATTTAATCTCAATTAGGTAGGTTACATTTTTAATCTATTATTACTCTAAATTAACTCCACACTTATTTAGTTAAAAATATTTGATACTTACATAAAAATATTATAATTATAAGTAGGGTGGGTACTCCTAAGTAATACAGTATTAGGTATATAATAATTAGTTTATATATTTACTTTACTATACTGCAACTGGGTTCTAAAGGGTGAATTTAAGAAAAAAACCTACTTGTTTGAAATTGAATCAAATATAGGTAAGACAATTGGTTCAAAATATTTAACAAGACTTTTGTCTTGAATAAAAATGTTCAAATCCTGACTTTTTTTAACTTCAAAAGTCATAAACTTTCGTAAACGATGATTGCTTTGGATAATGGTACCATTTTCATTTCAGAGTACTAATGTAAAATCCAAATTATCTTATCTTGAGTCTTGGATTAAAATCTCAAAAAATACTCTACAATCTATATGCATTATACCTATTATACAGCTTAAAGAGGAATAAAAAGTCAAACAAAAATGCACTATTTTTCTTTTCAAGTCAAATCTAGGTTTCAGAATTTTTTGAACCTTAAACTTTTTTGGAAAAATCTCAATTTCTGCAACTTTTTTACTATTTACATACTTTCATTTTTATAGAGTACTTCGAATAGAATTAGGGTTAGTGCACTTTCAAATCTCAACATTCCTTTTTACTCTAGGTTAACTAAAGATCCATGGTTTGTATCTTTATTTTTAATGTTTCAAATGTTTATACTAATGTTAGTTTAAAATAACTTTTCTAATTTCTAATGCTCCATTAAATACATAACTTTATATAATAAAAATACCCCATTTAAAGGTAAACAACAAAATTAGCAAATTGCAAATATACCTTATACATACTTTATGCACTTTACGAGTATACCTACTAACCGACCTATACAAAAAAATTCCAATACTCAATATATACCCTACTTACCGAATACAGCAAGTTAAGGTATATAGTATACCTACTAAAAAAGTCTATAATTTATAAAATATGGCTATAGTTAGTGCTATTGTTGTATTTAGTAATAAGTTATTTATAACTATACTATACTATTTACTTGACTATATGCAGTAAGGCAGTACCTACTAAACATAAATTAGTACTAATTACTAATACACATACCATAATTTAAAATATATGTAAGTAAATACTTATGTAGGGTACTCGTACTGATATTAAATAGGTAGGTAAATGAAAAAAATGTTTATATTTTTATGTATTTTCAAAGTGCAAATAAGTGTTTTTGTAATTGTAGCCTTGTTTTTTTTCAATTCAAATTCGAAATCGAAATTTTGCATTGCATAAAAAACAAACTTGATAAATCTAGTTAAATAGATACCTACCTAGTAAAGTCGAGTAATTCAAAGACCTGCTGAAATTGAAAATTTAGAATACAATTAATATTTGATATATAGAATATAGAATATAGCTATATTCTATTTCTATTTTGGACAAATTGTAAAATAAAGTTGACAAATGGGGTTACATAAGGAGTATCGTTATCAAGATCGAAATTGAAAATTTGGAAGAATAATTAAAAAGCTGAGAAATTAAAATAATGAATTTTATAAGGGCATTATCAAATTATGCAAAATAGAAATGTAGAATATGCAAGTTGCAATATGTACCTATTTAGTAGTCAAGCTGTCTCATAGTCGTTTATATATCGTACATATAGATAGTGACATAACCTACCAACTCACCGATAAAAATAGTTAATACCTATTAACACCTTAAAAACATTAAAATTTTAAACATTGTAATATTATAATAACCATCCTATTTAATTTAGTATTAGGTACATTTAAATAGACATTTTATATCCCAAATCCCAAGTCCTAAGCATGTACCTAGTTACATATTAGTAGGTAGGTGTGTATCAGGTAAGGTATCAGTATCAGCTAGATAGTTATATTTACCAAAAGCCTATCACTTATATTATAAATTAACCTTTTTGAGTTAAGTATTATCTGAATCTGTAAATGAGAAGTACAGATAGATAGGTATATTATCGTAGTAGTATTTATGAATGTCTATTGATAGGATAGTTTTATGAATTCTGAATTCTGATGAAAATAATACAATTAGGCAGGCACCATGAACCTAATCATTAATCATTGTAACATTAGCAGTAATGTATAAGTAAAAGTATAGTATAAATGCATACCTATCTAGTAGGTAGGTTAGGTAGGTTGTTAGTACATAGTTAATTTTACCTTTATATTATTATCAGCTAAGCTTAAGAGTTATAAAGTTAAAGTTAAATATGATTATGATTATCGATAATATATTCACTCGAGTCTAATAACTCTAACTTGAAGTTTGAACAAACATTTTTTCAATTTATTTTTTTGCGTTTTGATTATATTACCTTTATATACCTACCCATCCAGTACCAGTAGTATGTGCACTTAATACATTTTTAAAATTGACAAATTTTATTAACACCCCATTTTTTTTGTTGAAGGTAAAAATACATTTCATACTTCATATTCATATCAAAAAAGGACAATACGGAATATTTACACACTTATTAATAGGTAGGTACTGGACAGTGGACAGTACTTGTACTATTATACAGAATAATTCTCAATTATTTATAGTATTAAAGTGCTATTTTCATTTCCATTAACTTTATCTAACCTCAAAATACCACAAATTACTACTTGTATTGTACTGGACTGGATTTGGTGATTTTTCCTGTGTCTATTTTGATTTTGAACTGAACAGTCAAGCAAAGTACAGTGATTTGAAAAGGTTTATTAATTTATTATTTTTTTAAAACAAAAACCTTGTTATTAAAATGAGAAATTATTCTAATCTACAGTTAATATTCGCTTCTGAAGGCTACCAACCTGATCAAATGAATATGCAATTTTCGAAGATTTTCTGAAATATCTAGTTCGCTTTTTGAGAGAGATTTTAAAATTTGACATGGAAAAATGTCGAGTGATTTCAGATCTTCTATCCTTATTATACTTATTATACTTGCAGCAATTTTACTATTCGTCCTAATATTCAAACTAGTCAATGATTTGCTTGGCGGACGACTAACTACCTATGTATTTTGGCAAGTAAGTAATTACAAA